>BSAI01000101.1:26730319-26756194 GCA_036245035.1 Adrianichthys oophorus
ATATATATATATATATATATATATATATACACACATATATATATATATACACACAAAGCTTTAAAAGTTGTTTGAGAGAAGATTGCAAGCGGCGAAGAGGAATACAGTGGAAAAAAGTTATGAAACCTGTTTGGAAACGTTGGCGCTGGTTTGGTGCTTTCTATTGTCGCTAGTTCTATTGTTGTCAGGAACGGCACTCTAACCGGTCTGTCCCATTTTTTCAATGGAGTTACAACCAAAATAGTACGGTTCATTATTGGGTCCATTTTATAATGGTAACGCTCAAAATACCGTACCGTTTGGTACCGTACCGCTGTGTGAAAACGAGGCTATACCGACAGAACAGGATTTATTTTTCCTGTGAGGGAAATTTTTATTCATAGCAGCAAAGTATAATCATAATGAAGGAAAATCAGTAAAAACAAAAAAGAAGAAGCTCAAACACAAACGGAAATCCAGCTTCAAAACATCATGAAAAGCCAACGTGAATAAATAGACGTTTGCGATAAATACTGTGCTTTGTGACGGTCTCGTTTACCGATTCCCCAAAGGTTTAGTCTGATGGCGATCAGTAAAAACGATTTCCTGAGTCTTTTTGTCAGCAGAGACGTCAAAGTCTGTTGGATAATGAGCTCTGCTGCTTCTGTTCACTCATGGCATGGATGGGATGAGTTTTCCATAATGGTTAGTATTTTTTTTTAGAGATCTTTCGCCCTTTACTTTCTCCAGACGGTCCAGTCGATGTTTATTTTGTTTCCATTAAAGCTGCCTCCCCCAGCTGACCACAGCTCTATAGAAAGCTTCACAGACTGGTGGAGTAGTTCTAGCATGTTCCTGCATAAATTAAAGGATCTCATCCTGTTCAGGCCTGTATTGTAGGCATCTGTGTTCCATCCCCGGTCCAGTCTGCTGTCTGTTTTTCTGACCAGCGTGTCAGACAGGAACACCCCCCCCCCACCACCACCACCACCCCCAGGATTACATATTAGGGTTTACCGAGCGACTGATAACCATTGATCCAGGACCCTCGGATGTGCTGACTCCCATCCTGTGCCGAGTCTCACACAGTAGAAGTGAATGTATGATGTTAAGGTACCAAACGCTACGTTCAAACTTTAAGGAAAGTTTTTTTAACAAGTTTTATCATTTTTTTGTTTAAGATTAATTTTCATAGATCAGTCCGCACCGACCGCTACATTGAAACCACCTAGCTAGCAAAGTTAACAACAGAAAAAGATATTTGGGAAATGTCTTTTGGCAGAAAAGATCCAATGAAGAAACAGAATAAGAGCCTTTGATTTCAAAATAAAAGGAAGCTGCATTTACAGACAAATCCAGGAGTCTTTACTCCAAAAAATGATTTATTGGACAATTGTTCCCACAGACCATAATAATAATAAATATTTTTCAGCAAACGGCTGTCTAATGTTACAAGGATTCTGCTAATAAAGTTTTTTAAATGGTGGATGTATGTTTGTAATTTTTTTTTTTTGTATTTATCTGTCCCACCTTAAAACGCTGAAGTTGGCGTCTGATTTTTAGCTTCCTGTTTGACACTTGTGGATTAAGGGAAATTCTATATCGCATGTTAATGGTTCCTACACTAAATCTAATGAACAAATAAAGATTATAGCAACTGCAGATAGTTTACAGAGGATGAAGATGAACTTTACTCTCAAAAAGTTGAAACTGGAAACAAACAAACAAAAAAAAGCCTCCTGCAGACCGGTCTGTGACCTGAAACTGGTTGGAGCAGTACCCCTCATTCGTGTTTGTCCACCACAGTTCCCCATTTTGGAAAAGCTGGAGGGTTATTGTCCACTGAAATTACAACAACTTCTGAGCTGAGAAAGGAGCTTTAAATCAGCCAAATACAAGCCAGCGGGTCACATGACCATGTGTTTTGTCCGCCTGTGAACTGCCACCAGTCCTCATGCAGAAAAATGTTGTTTCTATGTTCCTATAAGCTGGCAATGGTTCAGGGTTTGTTCTGGTGAATTTATTTAATTAGATTTTGGGGGGTTTACTGATGTAAAAGGATGTAAACTTTTTACAAAAACACAAATGAAAAGACGACAAGAAACCATCTTCTTATTTTTCCCTTTCAACTTGTGAGTTAAAACACATACATTTTTGCATATTTATGTTGTAATTTTGTTGTAAAAGCCCCTCTTAGTTTTTCTAATCATTATCCAGAGTACTGACTTCTTCTGCTGTCAGTTTTATCACAGAAAAAGCTGATCTTCTTCTCCGACCTGTGTTTGGACTTGGGTACAAAGCTGTGAAGACCTGGGTGTGTCCCGTTCTGTGGCTTTTTTTTAGTGTAAAAGCAGAAAAAAAGGAAGAAAGACCACCTTTTATCCAGAAACTTTGCTTTTTATTGAAAGGATGTTCGCCACTCAGCTAATTTGTCGCCTGTCTCAAATCAACAAAGCGCGGTTTCATCAAACGTTACAGGAAAACTTTGGATTCTTCTCATAATAGAATCTTAAACAGATTAATCTTTGCATTTCAGGAAGTTGGTTTTCTGGCTTCATGGTTGTTCAGTTTTGACTTCCTGGTTAAAAAAAAGCCTCCCAGCTATGAGAGCGTTCATGGAACATGAGGAAAACGGGCTGCATTTGTTTTTTGTGTCAAACCTGTTCGAGAGTTACTCACTTGTGTATTAAGCCCCTGGTGGTCACCTGGTGAACTGCACCTGGCTGAAATTACTTCTTAAATTCAGTTTTTGCCTGCTGTCCTTAAACTTTGACTACATTGTTTTTGCGTCAGTGTCGTGACAGTTAATTCCAAACTGTAACACGTTACAGATCAAATTTTTTTGTTGTTGCTCAAAAGTAATTCCTTGCATTCCCCTGTCTCAAAAAAGTAATGTGAATCATGAATTGAAGTCACTTTATTTATTGATTTACTAAAATAAAATTATAAAACCAAAACAATATAACACTTAGACTTTTTTGTGACAGTGAAATGAGAACTGAAATAAGAAAACGTATTAATTTTACTAAATTATTAAAACCACAGTTACCCTTTTTTCTCCCTCTCTCAAAACAATAAACAAAAAGAAAAAAAACCCAACAGATTGCTAACACTAATACAATTTTTCCTTAGTTTAATCCCAAAACTATAACTATAAAATATTGACAAAACAACCAACATTCCTTATTGTTCATATTTTTGGAATATTATTATTTTTATTCAACTTTAATTGGTGGTTGAAGATCCGTCCATTACTGATATCCTGCATTGAAACACATCTTTCTTTAACTTTAGTTCTTTCATTACAATACCTGAAGTAGCTAAACATCGAAAGCAATAAATACTGACCATTTCTGATTAATGTGAGGGATGTTTTGTGTCAGAATGACTGTTAATATGATCATTTAGTGAAAACGAAAGGAGAATTTAAGGAGCAAATATCGGCTTTAGTCCATCTAATAAAAGAAAAGAGTCTATGAACTAAAAAAAAAAACATTAAACCAAACATTTTACCAAATAAAAGCAGATTAAAATGAGTGCACCCGGATTACAACAAGGAACACATAGTTAAAATAAAATATGCATCATAATTTCAGGTTGTTTAAAAAACAGCTGAAAGTGATTTATCCCCAGCTGAGAAAAGGATTTTGTCTAATCTTTTCAGTTATATTTTGGACAAGAAAACATGTGAAATGACTTTTAAAAAATGACACATTGTTATCAGTAAAGCCTTAGACCAACTTATTGCAGCACAGAGTAATATATTGCTATAATTTTTGTAAAATCTGGTTCGTATGCAGCAACGTTTTTATTGTTATGTTCTCTGTTATGTCTTGATATTTGTGTCAATATTCTAAAATCAGGACTAACCTCATGTTTTGCTTTTGTTAGTGTTCGTATCAGCAGTAAAGAAAGTTTAGTTGTCTGTTTTTTCAATGCTGAAATCTTCATTAGAAACAGGTGCATTTGTGGTAATGTCCCTCAGAAAGGGAGATGAACTCAGTGGAGTTTGCTCATCTTCAGCATCTCCAGCTGAATAAACGGGACTGTTTGGTAGCACGGCTTATGGAAAACGCTTTCTGTCTATTCTTGGAGGCGTGCTGCTCACATTCAGCTGAAAGGACGGGAGTCAGGAGGGGAGGAGGTGAAGGAGCACAAAGGACAGGAGCGCCACGGAAGACAAGTCTGCAGCCAGACACCTCCGCTCCTTTAGATTCTCCCACTTTCATGGCTGCTTCCTACCATCAAAAGATCTTGTGTCTGTGTTAAAAAGCAAAGTGGCTGCCTCTTTGAGGGCAGGGTTTGATTCCTGCAGATTGCATAACACTTAACCTTCCTCCTCCTCCTCCTCCTCCTTTAAGTGCCTCTGAAGCAGGAGCAAAAGAAAAGAGTAGATGGACAGTTTTAAATGGGCAGATAATGAGGGAAACTCTTCATGGATGCTGCCGAATGCTCATCTGATTTTATACTTTTGCTAAAAAAGCTGCTTAATTGTTATCCCCACTTTAGAAAATAATAGATTTTTAGACTCCAATTGTATTTTTTTTTTACATATTTAAGTCAAACCTGGCAGGGAGAGGAACTGCAATGCTTTCATTTACCAAAAAAAGAATGATTTTCTTTTGTTTAAAGGAATTTTTAAAATAGACTTCTTTGTGGAGCGTTAGTTGTGCAGTTGTTGAAAATTTAAGGAGTTAATTGTGAAACATTTTGGAGGACTTTAGCAGGAAATATTTGTGAATTTTTTAAAGAAAAATGATCCAAAACAGATTATTTTCTTTTAATGATAAAATGTAGATTTCTGTGTTAACATTTGTGGTTTTTCATCCCGCCATCATCATTCAGATCAGTAAAAACTCCACGTATAACAATCCACTCCAATGAAAATGGTGTTCCTCACATGTTCGTGTGGCATTTTTCTGTTAATGGAGGACAAATATGGAGAAAACTCAGTTTAAAATTGCAGTATTTCTATGTTCAAATGAATCAGGAGCAAATGCAAAAGGCAGTTTGAAGAAGATTGCACTTGTGACGTAGAAAATAATTAAAATAAAAGACCAGTGGGAACAATTTTACAGCAAAAGATGTTCGGAGTGGCACTTCAAGAGCCTTTCCACGATTTTAACATTTTTATTTAAAGAAAACGTTCTGCGAAACTGCCATGGAAATCTGACGTGAGCACAGCTTTATGTTAACTTTTGTTCAAGTTTATTATAAGCGGGGTTCAAACTTATAAATGTATTTGCACCTGCAGTAGAAAACCTTCTTTCTAAATGTGCTAAATAAGGAAAATGATCAGAAGCTGCAGCTCCTCCATCATTAGAAACCTCCACCAGTTTCACAGAGGAGAAACTAAACGATTTGATTTACGTTTTATGATATCTGAAATAAATACTCATTTGTATTAGTTAAGGAGTCACGGAGTCCCCTTAAATGAAGATGAATGAGCATGATGGTACAGGTGGCCCCCACCCCGCCTGAGTTTGACCCCTGATCCATTTGAATGCCGGAAGAGCCCCTCTTTGAATCGCACATTACCCCCGATCTCCCAGACCCCCCCGCGCGAGCAGCTGATGGTCTGTCATTGGAGGACGCGCGTGCCAAACCAGCTTCGTTCGCGCGCCAATTGGTCTGCGTGAAGTTTGTGCAGCTCGCTCGGTCTGTCTGTGCGCGCCGGAGCAGGAAGGAGCATCCCGCGCGCGGCGCCATCGACCGTCCTCGCGCTCCGCTCCTCCCAGCTCCCCTGTCCGGCGTCTCCTCCTCCTCCCACCGCGGACGAAGCTCGACGCCCTCCTCCCCCCGTAAGTTCGCTGCTTTTCGTCTCTTCCCTTCGCCCCCCCGTGTTTGTTTGCGTGTATTACCCCCACCTCCGCCGCTCTGGTCGTTTGAAGTTGCTCCGCGTGCTCAGCCGTCTCCGCTTCGACACGGCGCGTGGCGCTGGAGCCTCACGCGCCCTTCGCGGACGAGGATTACGGGCAGAATGCGCGATCCGGTGGGTGGGGTGGGGGGTGGGGGTGACAACTTCCCTTTAATTTGCTGACTGAGTGAGTGTGAGTCCGTTCGCGTGTGCGTGTTCGTCCTCATTCTTGTTTAGAGCCAGGCTGGCGGCGCCGCGCGGACTCCATCCATCCCGCCGCGTGCGCCGCGCGCTCGGCTCGGCTGCTCTCGCGGCGCAGATCACCTGAAAGCTCCAGGTCTCCGACAATCCAAAAGCACTGACCTCATACCTCCGATTCGCGTCTCCTTCTGCGCAGCGCGCACGCAGTAGTTCCACGCATGAAACGTGGAAACGCAGCCTCTGCCTGACTGTTGGGTTTCAGATGCGTGATTTTCGGGGTTTTGCGGCTGAAAGTTGCAGATGGAGGCGTTCGTAGGGAGCGGATGGGGTGTAATTACAGGTGTAGCGCGGGATCAGTCTGCCTGCACGCGCTCCCGAACCGCTTTACCTCCAAACCCTCCAGACTGCCGCTCTGTTCGGTGGATTCTGCATGTTTCCAAAGCAGAGAAAAAGAAAATAGTTTTATGAAAGATTCTCGTCCAAAAAACATTTTTTTTTGTTAAAAAAAAAAAAAAGGATCCGTAATTTTTGCTCAATGATGTGCTAATAAATTATGTCCCATCACTTCAGTTCATGCAGTTCATTTAGAACTGATTTGCGCTGAAAAAGTTCAACATTTAGTTATTTATAACACAGTAGTAAAGTAAAAAAGGCTTCACATTTATCAAATTTTAACAGTTTAAAATCCCAAATTAGTCACTTTTATGTCTTCTCCAACAAAATAAGTTCAGTTTGTCTGAAGATCATGATTGACGCGTTCCGAGCTTCAGAGTTTATGTTGCTTAGCAACATCTGGACAGTCAGGACCAACTTTGTGATTCAGAATCTTTTCTCTGTGTTCAGTTTTTCTCTGTTTTCGATCCCACCTGATGATGATGGCAAACAGAACCTGGGTGTCGCAGACACTGAAGCGTCCATAACAGCTTCTTTATGTTCTTTTTCAGTTTTCGAATCCAGTAATTTTCAGGACAAACAGGTTTTTCTTCTGCAGTTGAACTCATTCTTAAGTTGGAGCAGAGAAAAAAGTGTGATGACACAGACGAGCGGTCCTGATGGAGTTAATGCTCTGCTTTCTAACCTATTAGCGACGGGAGCCGGGTCATTGATCTTCCTGTAAATGTGAAATGACTTCCTGAGGTTTGCTGGTCTATGTTTGAGGAGGAAACTGCCCTCGTCTGCACACAAGACTCTGTAAGATCTTACATTTGACGCTGCGTTTCCTCAAACACACCTTTGAATTCAGATTTGATAAAAGATTAGATGTTTCGTTTGCTCTCCAGACAAAATATTGATGGATTTACTTAAAAATTTTACATAATCCTTAGAAATTCTCCCATTTTTAAGATACCAAATTCAAAAACATAAAAAACATTTCACCTTGGTGTTAACTGAAGAAAGCTGCCTGCTTCCCAGCTGTTTTCTTCATCTTTTAAGTTATTGATGGTTCTTGCGGTTCTGGTGGCTTCTTTTAATACGCTACACAACCTCTACAGTCAGATTGAGGTGGACAGACTTGAGTTTTCCGGAACGACTCTCCAGGATCTGAGCGTTGATGATGCTGGAAGTCATCTGGCGTCTTCGCTCTGAATCAGATGTGGATCCTTGAATCATCCCAGCAAACCGAGGTTCCAAGAAAACGCACAGAAATAGAAAATACTGTCTTACAAAGGTTGGAGACCACAGCTCAACGATACCTTACCCGATAAAAGATCATTTTTGAGCACATGGACCCCCTATCTCCTCTTTACCAACATCATTACTCTCTTATTTTCCCATATTTCAAATTGGAATCTTTTACTCTGTCAAAAGGACTCTTATTTTGAAATGCACCCCTGCATGAATTACTGTAACTTTGTATGTTAAAAATCAGCTAAAAAACAATACTAGGTGAGAAAAATTATTACATAAAAATAAAATAAATTTAGACACAAATGAAGCTGAAAGATGGAGTTTCTTAAAGCATTCTAGTTAATTCCACGTGTTCAGTGTGAGTCAGGAGAAGCTGTGATCCCATCTCAAACTTCATGACAGAACGCTGCAGACATGACCATTAAGGATCAGTTTTCTCTGGACGCAGCGGCCTGCTGCTCTGTGGCTTTGGTTACCACAGGTGACGACTGTCTGCTGATGATGTTCGTCTTGTCTGACAGCAGCTTCTTCACATCAGCACATTGATGCCTGATGAGGTCATGAATGAAGCTTTCTGCTTCCTTTACAGAACTTCACAAACATGTTTAAAAAATGTACTCGATGTCATCTTAAACCCATCTCGGTTGATTTGTCTCATTTGAAAATGTCACCTTTTAGACTCACAAGCATCACTCAACTCTTAGAAAAGCATTTACAAGTCTATTCAAATCTGATCTTTGTCCCCACCGCTTGGTCCACAGCAGTGGTTCTCCTGCAGGTAAAGGTCTCAGTTCAGTTGCAGATGAACTCTGGTGTGGTTCACCACACACTACAGTGTGAACACAGTACACAAAAGAGAAAAAAAGGGGAAAAGGAAACTTTGCAGGAGGATGACGGTGTGAAGAGAACTGTTAGAAATTAATCTGATTGTCATTTCCCAATCAGAGCTACCGCCCTCAAATGAATAGTCTCTGTAACTATTGGATTTTTCCTGGAAGCTTAGTGATATAAAAAACAAAAAGGTGTGAGATTTTAATTTTTAATGTGTCTCACTCAAGTAAATGATCAAACAATGGTGATCTAAAAACGTTAGCCATGCACCTGAGGGTTTTCTTCAACAAAATAAAACGTTTGTGATGTTTTCATGTACTTATGTAAGAGTCCAAACAGCAAATGAAAAGTTGTTTAGTTATAAATGTTTTCAAATTGTACATTGTTTTGGGAGAAAAAATTTGCTATCTTAAAAATGAGTTTACTTTTCGTGGTTTTTAAAAAAAATGTTTTTTGAAATTTTTTTTGGAAATTTTTGTGGGCATTTTTCAAACCAAATTTTTGTCCTCAACAGACAGTTGAGGCAATAAAAGCAAATTTTCCCGTTTTCCAGTCAAAAAGAGAGAACATGGGAAGATGGGAACAAGAGAAGTCAGAGCTTCCATTTGCTTGTGTTTTCTGTGTTTCTCTTGGATTTTCAGGATCTGGTGAAAATGTTTTCTAAAAGTGGTGATCTTCTGTTTCTTACCTTCAGACTTTGAAGAATGTGATGACTCAGGCAAGGCAGGCAGCTTCCCTCAGGCAGAACCGCAGCACCGCTGAGTGGTGGGACGGCAGCTGTCTTTGGCCATGTGGTGGCACCATGGATGCGGACCGATCTGAGCGCACGTTACGATTCGGCAGAACAAAGCAAATAAGCGGGATCATCAAAGACAGGAAAAAAAGTATGGCTACAAGGAAACGTCTTATTGAGAAGGCTAGAAGAACAAAAGGTTCTCATGAGAGAGCGGGAGAGGAGCCGGGCCAAGACATGAGGCGGGGACGGAAGTCGTACCCTTTACGCCGGAGGGGAGGGAATTCGGACGAGGAAGGACGTAACTGTCATGTCCTTCTAACCCGACTGGAAGAAAGCTCCCAGGAAAGATCCAAACGCAAGGAAAGAAAAGACAGTTGCAGGTCCAAACCCAAATGCGGGAAACCCAGAGAACAAAAGAAGACTTTACCAAAGAGCAATGTCAAGATGAGCTACGCTGAATATGTCGGGTGGGGAGGCCTGCAACCACGCAAACGCAGGCTGGCGTCCCTCAACGCGGAGGCCGTGAACTGTCTGCTGCTGGAAAGACCCATTGATGCCCAACCTGCAGCCAAACAGACCAAGACACAGGAGGATTCTGGGAGGGTTCCTCCGGATTCAGACACACCCAGGGCGCTGTCTTTACGAGGGAACGTCAACAGAACCTCTCACAAGCATCACCCGTTCCAAAGCTCCAGCCAGACCAAGAAAGCCAAAGTGAACCGGAACGACAGAAGCGTTTGGATGAGCCCGGAGTATCTAGATGCGCCGGTGCCTCGACGGTTGGCTGGACTCAACGCTGCAGCTCTGCTCAAGTTGACTAGTTCTTCTGCAACCAGCAAGCAGAGAGTAAAAACCACACCTACTGCGACTGTCACTTCTGACGGCGCGGTTACTGCTGGGGGCTCCGCCCCAAAGCAGCACAAACAAGCCAAAAACCGGAGACATGCTCAGGAGGAGAAGCAATGCCCCCCTCTGCCAAGCGTCTGCAAAACCTGCAAGAAAATGAATGACTATGAGCCGGAGGTGGAGTGGGAGACCAGCAGCTGTGCCCATCAGGTGAGCAAACCCAGCTATCAGTCTGGCAGTTTGCTGGCGTACCCGCTGAAGCAGGTGAAGGAGGAGCAGCTGGAGGCGGAGCTTAGCCCGTACTACTGTTGTCCAGAGGGCTCTGTGGAGTGCTGCCACCGCCTGGCCTTCTTTCTTAGCCAGCAGCCCTACCCAGACTCTGACGACAAAGCTCTGAGCGCAGCGTCTCCCCCCGTGAAGCACGAGTGCTTGGTGGCCTCACCCTCCCTCCCACATTCCCACTCGCACGCCGCCCTCACCTTGAGCCACCACCCCTGCCTGTGCACCACCAACCCCTGCTTCTCTAGTTACTACGTCCACATCGCTCATCCAACGCACACCGGGGCGCCATCAGCCACGCTGGCCACGCCCCCTCTTGGCTTTACCCCCTCCAGGTTGTGTCCTAATCACCTGAACGACTCCAAGCTCCTGGGAGGGCGGGTGTCCCATCCTCCTGGGGTGACTCACCCTTACTGCAACCCTGTAACTTCGACGTGTTACGGTATTGGTGGCTACGCCTGTAACGCAATGCCTCCAATCACCAGCAGAAGGTGCTCTTTTGGAGCGGGATGCTCTGGATGTAGGCGGAGCATCAAGACAGGTGAGTTCCAGGAAGAGAAGAAGTTAAAAACTCACGATTGATTTCGCAATTCTTCTATCTTACTAAGCAAAGATTTTGTCCCTGCCACATACTTAAAACTCATCAAATTTTTACGCGGCTAGTATCCAGTGAAAATGACTTTTTTTTTTAGTGAATGACCCAAAAAAAATGACACCATCAAAAAAATGAATGCAATATTTCTAAATCCACTAACAAAACCAAAATGCATATGTCGGGGATAACCAAAGGAAGTTCTGAAATTACTATGGGATGGACACCATTTTGCGGCCCAGTGCGAATTTAGTGATTTTTGTATTTCCGCATAATATGAGACAAAAAACTTCTGTTCAAGCGATCTTCATGAAGATTTGCACACACGCCACTAAGTTAAGTCTGCAACCACAACTAAAGTTTCATTGACTTTTGACCTTGCGAAGAGTTCGACATCTTAAAAAAAAAAACCCTTTAGTATCTTCTACAAATTTAAGCTCCTCCTATTTTTTTTCCCCAGAACATTGTGAAAAATTCCAAACATGAATCTCTGGGTCTAGCTGAGCGAAACGATATGGCATAGGATATGAGTATATTAGAAATGTGGGGGTGGTTACCAAAAAACCTCAGTTGCCAAGGAAATGCAAAAATCTGCTTTTGCCAAATCTTCTAAAAGTTACTTAGACCTGTTCGTCATCCTCAGACAACCAAAAAATGAAATGGTTGCTATGGAGATAAGAACAACAGAAAAGCCATCATTTAGAAGAAAAGCACTTTTTAAATGAATTTGACACGTGAAGGGTGGAAGAGGGGGAGAATGAGGGGCAAGGGGCTGGTGAGAATGAGGGAAAGCTGCAGCTTTAACAATAAAAAATGTTTTCTGACGGTAAAATGAACAGAAATCAGATTTTTCTGCCAGACAAAAACAAAAAAGCTTTAGAAATCTGTTAAATAGATGTTTCCCTTTTTTTAAATAACGATCAGTTCAAATGTATTCATCATTGTTTTCACCATGATGTGGAAGTTTTATCTTGGGGGGGCTATTGACTGACTGCAATGCTTTACTTTCCAGAGAGTTACCCCCCCTCCGAGGACAGTCTCAGCCCCTCCCTTCTAATTTCCTCCAACCTGCCCATCTCCAGCTGCCCCCTATCCACTAGCCCCACCTCCTCTCAGGCTAAAGCCCACCTGCTGACCCCCCTGTCTGGACGAAGCCGGCCCCTGCCCCCGTTAAAGCTGGCCAAAGCCTTCCCCCAGAGCACCAAGGCCTCCAGTGGCTCCCTGTCGGTGGGCCGCACTCGGGTTCCGGTGAAACAGACAGCGCCAAGTCTTATCTGCGCCAATAAGCAGAAGAAGGTCGGTCGCCGACGCACCACGAATGGGTGGAGGCCCGTCGGCACCCCCACTGAGAGGGAAGTCTTCATTGCGGTGGGTTTTAATGAATTTATGATAGACCCCTCCCTAATACAGAAAGAAAAAAACACAAAGGGTTTGAGCCCCACCTGCATGTTTCCGCCTCAGGGGGAGGACGAGACGTCCCTGCGGCGCTGTTACGAAGGCGTCGAGAGGGACGGGGACGTGATCCGAGTCCGAGACACGGTGCTGCTGAGATCCGGCCCCAGGAAGAAATCCCTCCCGTACGTTGCCAAGATATCGGCTCTGTGGGAGGACCCGAAGACAGGTGAAGCCGTGAAGGGATGGGGTCAGGTGGGTGGGTGCTGGAGTGGGGGCGGTTGATCACCTGTGTGTTTCTGCAGGAGAGCTGATGATGAGCCTCTTCTGGTACTACAGACCCGAGCACACTCAGGGAGGCAGAGATCCCCGCGCTCACTGTGAGGTGAGGCCCAAACGCCGCACTTATCTTTTTGCTCTAACCACAACGCCAAAAGTGACTCTGTGTCTGTGACCTCTACCTGGAGAACTCTGATGTGGTTGCATTCGAGCCTTATAAAGAAGCAGAGAAGCCAAATTCTGTTTCATACGTGCGCTGGCAGCTCCCTCTGTGCACGGTTTCTTCAGCTTGTGATGGTGTGACTCCTGCTTTCAGAACGAGATCTTCGCCTCTCGGCACCAGGACGAGAACAGCGTTGCCTGCATAGAAGACCGGTGCTACGTTCTCCCCCTCGCCCAGTACTGTCGGTGAGGAACCTTTTGTTTTTGCAGAGCGAGAACTGGGAGGACGTTCAGCCACTGAACCCCTTGTGTCTTCTCAGATTTTGTGCCTTAGTGAAGCGGCGTGCTGAAGGTGTCCCTCCTGGCGGCGCCTGCCCGGTGCCGTCCCGTCCTGACTTTGCTCCGCCTTCCCACCGCTGTGTGCCCACAGACGTCGACCCGGAGCTGGTGTACCTCTGCCGGCACGTCTACGACTTCCGCTATGGACGCATCTTGAAGAACTTGCAGTAGCGGCTTGACTTTTAACCCTCCCGAAAAGAGAGGCCACTCCCCCAGAGGTTCTGTCCGGACAGCCATGTTTGGGGTTCCTCCTCAGCTCTCACACCATGATGGAGGAGCTCCGTCTTTTCCTGGTTTCTTGCTAATCTTTGCTGCTTATCCGAGCGGAGCGTTGGCGCTACGGAAACCAGAAAACACAGGAAATGGGTTTTTTTGGCGACTTTTAGGCAATCTAACGAAATGAGCAGCTTTAGAGGAACGTCTGTTGTGCACAAACAGAGACGCCATCCCGGAACAACAGATTTGTTTTCTGAAACAAATCCTTGACGTTGATATCTGAAACCCTAATCCATGACACTGTTCCAGTTTTAGAAAACTTCATAAAGGACAAATATTATTTTCATGCATTAAAGTTAAAAGTTAGGATTATTAGAACATGGATCAGAATGGAAGGAAAAGTAAAAGGTTTCAGGAAAAAAGTCAAAACTTCATTGAAAAAAAAGGGAAAAATGTGAGAAAAAAAAAGAATTTTAGGAAAACAGTCAAATTTAAGCTTAAAATCTGAATACCTAAATGTAGAAAATTAGACAGAATTCTGAGGAAAAGTCTGAATTTAAAAAAATTAGAAAGAAGTCAAATTTATGAGAGTTAGCTGGTAAAGATTTTAGGAGAAGAAGGAAATCTGGATTTTTTTAAACTGAGAATTGTAATGTTTTTTTTTTAAGCATTTTAGTAAAATCAGATTAAAATTCAGAAATTTTGAAATATTTATTTCAATTATGAAATTTAAAGTTAAAATTTCACGTTAAAAACCTTAGAAAGATGTAGAATTCTAAAGAAAAGTTAGAATAAGATAAAAATAGAAGAGAAGACAAAGTTGTGAGAATTTAAAGGTAAATATTGAAAAGAAAAAAAATGTAATGATTTTATTCGCTGAGAATTCTTATTTTAATGCTTTTTTTTCCAGAATTCTTGTATGTTATTTGAATCAAATTTAAAAAATTGAAGTATTTATTTTAGAAATGAATTTTAAAATCAGAATCTCTGAAAATTTCAGAAAAAGTCAAAATGCTGCAGAAAAGAGAAAAAAAACAAGGAAATAGGTTAAAATTGTGAGAATTAAAAAAGAAAAGCTTTGAAGAGATAAATTAAATTTGTGATTTTTTTATGCTTAGAATCATTTTTTAATGTGTTTTTGATCTTAAATTTAAAATCTTTATTTTAAAATGAAACTTATTTGACCATTTTTAGAATACATAAATAAGATTTTGATCTTCCTTTCTTTCCTTGGTGGTCCTCTGCATCTTTTAGTTTTAATTTATGAAATAAAAATGGTCAGATTAGGTTTATGGAGAGAAACGGTTGACCATAGTCGGTGTTCTGCAGAGTTTTTCTCTGAAACTCTGCATCATTTTCACTTATTCTGTCGTTATGTTAGACCTCCGAGAATGATCATCAGGACGCTTCTAAAACACAAAAACGTTGTGTTTTCTAACCTTTAAACCAATTTTAGATCCAAACTTTCTCTCCTGTCCATCCAGGGGAAACCAAAGGCCCTCCTACTGTTCCCTCCGCTCCTTATCAGGACTCATTGAATGTCCCGATCCAATCCCAGCTTCTTCTAAATGACCGAGTTGGGCGGGTCTTTAGAAGGAAATTGTAGGACAGGAGATGTGGAAGTATGCGTATTTGTGTCTTCACCAGCACAGGGGTCATGTGACCAGAGCCTGTTGACTCCTGTAGAAAAAACAGAGTACGTGTGGAGGTGAAATCATAGTTTGGTTTAATTATGGAAATAAATGACAGATATTTATGTTTATTCACAATGTAAACAGGATTCAAAGAAACCCTGTTTCTTTTTGGATTTGAATCTTTACGTTGAGCTGTGCTTGAGTGTGTGTGCGCGCATGTGTGTACGTTTTGAGCGCGCCTGATTGCATGTCATCAGTGGAGGAGGCCGTAAAAGTGGTGGTCGTAGATCCTCAATGGCAGAAACTCGAGTCCAAATTCATCTTTGTTTTTCTAACAGAAAGAACAATAACGATAATATTAAGAGTTAATATATTCTCCTACTTTCTGCTTCTCTTAGAATATTTTATTATGTCCACGCCCTCAGATGACATATGCAATATATTTTTAGATAGATAGATAGATAGATAGATAGATGATAGTTCAGCTAAATGAAGGGAGTACATATGAAAATCTCACTGTTTTTTAGATAAAAATGAATCAATCTGAAACTACACCATTCAAGCACAGTGTGTGCGAGAACTGCGTTTTAAATTAGAAAACTATATTTAAAATGAAGAAATCTATACATTTATTAGGATTTCTTAATTTATTTTGAGATGTCATGAGTTCTTGGTATGGAGAGCTGATGGACTCATGCCCAGCGGGCGGCGTGGCCGGCTGGGAGTCAACTCTTCTGCAAACCTGTCTGACTCGCTGACCTACAAGACTTTTTTTCATCAGAGCTTTTATTGATTTCTGGAAAAGAGTTGAGCGGAGACACTGAGACAGGACGCCACATTCTCTGGGACTGTCTTTTGGCTGATCCGAGTCTAGATTCCAGTCTAGAAAAGGAAGGCGTGTCTTTCATTTGTTAAATCTTTTGGTGAAAATCCCAGGTGAAGTCATAAAAAGAGCACGTATGTTTGCGTTGATGGCAGATGCTTCATCTGCATGCAGCTGCTCTTTTCCCTCGGGTGGATTGATCCGTTCGTCCTCTAGAGGGCTGGCACATGTGCAAAAGCTGCATCCATTTTCGTTATTTTATACAAAAATAAAAAACTTGTAGGAACGCCCAATGAGATGTTTGCTCTCCCAAATTTTGTCCATTTTTTTGCCAAAAGAAGCATTCTGAATTTTAGTTTTTTTTTTTTTCCTGAATTACTCACAGGCTTTGCATGGGCATACTAGCATCCTCCGTTACCATGATAACGAGGCTGGACCAGCACTTCTTGGGGAGGAAAGTGAGCATTTTCTGTGTAACTTTGACAAAACACAAGTAGCTTTAGCCGACGTCGGTCCATTTGAGTGCGTCTTCATCCCTTTAGACAAAACAAAGCACCTGTGAAATGTGGCTTTTCTGACGCCTGCATTGTTGCTTACTGTTGGCAGGTTTTGATAAATATTGAAGAAAATTGCAGAATGAAATGCTCCTGGATATTTTTTTGAATAGAAGAAAAAAATGTGTAGAGATCAGATTGTTGTCACTTTGTCATGCTTTTGTAGTTTTATTTTAAGGAATTATATATTATTCTGATTGTTTTCATGTACTGTTGAGATAATATTTATAAATTTGAAATTCCTTTGAGAAGAAGTTTGGGCTCTTTTTATTTCATGAAACTTCCTGTCATTCCCCACATCGTCCACTGGAGGGCAGCAGGGAGATTAACCCATTTTCCGGGATTTTTTGTTTATCAGATTATCCTAATCCACATTTATTCCTCTCTTATGTTTTCTTCTCCTCTTTTGAAGTCTTTGTTTTTAGATTTTTTTTTTTGTTCCTCAGTTTCAGAAAGGATCAGATCAGTTTGCCGTGAAACCAAAACAGGTGCTTCAATCTGTTTTTTACATTTAAAAAATGTAAATAAAAAAGCTGAAAAAGACATTTAAAAAAAGATTTGGTGCTGGACAGCATTGACAGATCAGCAAATGGACGCATCTGCTGCAGAAAGCATCAAGCCAGCAAAGTGCCAAATAGACAGAAAGCCAGCTAATGCTCGGACGCCGGCGGCTTGTTGTTTCTCAGCTGGGTTCATCCTCACATCCGGCTTATTCTCCTCTTGATGACCATAATTAATCAAGTTCTGCCTCCTAATCTCTGAGTCTCGTCACCCTCACCGGCGCTGACCACACCGAATGGTGGCCTGATGTTCTTGCTCTGCAGATTTGCAGCAAACTGCCGGGCGCCACATGTTTAGTCGGTTTCCTCTTGACTTCATTTGAAGACTTTTTTTTTTCCTCACAGAGAAAGAAAAAGAGCGCAGCTCCTGAATCCACTGCTTCCATAAGCTTCAGATGGCTTAGCAGATCCATAATCTGTCTTCAGGGTGACATCACTGTCCCTCATCAGCCTTCAGGCGAGGGGATGAAGACGAGGTGAAAACTCTTCCTCTGTCAGAGCCATGGAGGAGGCCGAGGCACACATGGAGGAGCAGGTGGACCAGGGTCTGGGGATGGAAGAGGCGGCCCACAGCTTCCTGGAGAGACCCTCACCCAAAGAGAGCCTCAACAGCGACTCCCTGCTGGCTCCGGATGCCGACTTCATGACAGGTGAGGAATCTGACCCCACTGAGAGGAAGGAAGGTTTTTACCTGCATGCAGGTGTTTTTATTGACAGGAACTCTGCAACATGCATGAAAAACCAAACACAGGAGGTTCATAAAAGGGTTTTGTATGTTTCATGTAACTCATAATAGAAGCATTCACATTTAAACCGTGCAAATGATAAACTGTCAGATATGTTTGTTGTGAATCTTTAAAGCCAAAGTGTTGGAATTTAGTGTTTTTTAAATTCATCCCAAACATCTCGACTTAAACAAGGAGGTCCTCCACATCTTACATTCACTGAGGCTCATAATTAGAGTTTCTTGAGAATCACTCCTATGAATGAGTTCAGATTTTGCTGCAAAATAAAATTTAAAAAAATTAAAGTTTGAGTTAAAAAATGGAAATAAAAAAATTCTTACAAAGCTGTCCTGTCAGAGATTTGAGTCTGAATTCTTATTTCAATTTAAATGTGTATCAAATGAAAACCAAGCCTGCTGACAGTGTGCACGTGGCTCGTGTGTGTGCACGAGGGGGTGGACAGATGCTGCTCTGTCAATCAGACGACACGGTGTGGGAGCAGAGATTAAAAGCTCCTCCCTCCTGTGTGTCAGATTAAAAAAAGATAACAAACATTTTTTCCGTGTTTTTTCTTTTTCCTGAAGTTGCGTTTTCTCTTCGTCTTCATGTTTTGCTTTGATATTTGAGAACATTTTTGCTCAAAATGCCTCCAGGAATCCGTGCCGCAGACACCGAGCTTTGGCTCCACTAATTCTCTTTCACCGCACCGGGATTATGTGCTATTCTAATCCCAATCCCATATGGAGTACATGGAGGTGGCATGAGGATGATGTCAGAGGAGGAACCCAGAAGATCAGAGTCTAGGTTCTCCGTGGATTAGCGCAGACTGAAAAAACTGAAGCAGGAGGAGAAACTTCTGAACTATTCTGTCCTGGAATTTTGTTAATTTATGTTAATCTCTAATTTAGCATGACAAGAAAAACTATGTTTTTTTATGTTAACCTCATAAAACCTCAGTAAAAATCATTTTCACACATAGAACAGAAATTAGACATGATTTTCTAATCTGCTGTAATCTGAGATATGAAGACAAAGTCATTTCCTAATCCTTCATCCAACACACAGGCGTGAAAACTGAAAATCTGGTCTTCTCCATCGATGGTCACTTCCTGCAATTTCCTGTTTTTCCATCCAATTTTAAAACACAAAAAACCTTCAAGGCTTGATTATAAATGAACTCCAACACCATCAAAATAAGGAAACCGGTGGAGAAAACATAAACACAAAGTCACACTTTTTTTTTCAAAGGATTAGTTGTATTTTTCTTACAAAAAGAAAAGGGCAGCATGGTATGCTAATATTGCCGTATCACATGTCATATTGATTTGTTCAGCTTGAGGCAGGGATTCCTGTATTAAATATATCAATAATCTGGTAAAAAATGTGCGAGCAACAGTTTCCTGTGTTGGTCTCAGAATCAGCTGTTTTGAAAGAATCCATATGGTGTGTATTGATGTACCTTTAGATTCACATTTCACACAAAGATTGTAGATGTAAACATTCATGCTGATGTTTAAGCGCACGTCCTAATTGCTTCATTAATATTAATTGGTAAGATTTAGATTTTAAATTCTCGGCTGTATTGGGCACTAACAACAAATCTGGTTAATATTATTATATGTTTTTTTAGATAATAAAGTTAGACGGCTTCATTTTTGAACAAAGTTCCTTTGAACATCTTAAAAATGTTCTGAAATCTCTTTTTTTCCAGCTACAAGTTAAATAATTCCCAAATGCACAGACATGTGTGAACAGAAATGAATGAATAATAATGGTGTGATCATTTCAGATGAAGTCACAGGATTTGGATGTTTAAGTTTTCACCTAAATTCTTTGAAAATCTAAAAACTAAGAAAGAAAAGTTCAAAAAAAAAATCCTGAAGAAATGAAATTCTGGGATGTTCCAGCAAAAAATGTGTTATAAAAAGATACAAAACATCTCATTTGAACAGTTTTTGAGTCAGATTTTGTTCTGGGAGCGGACCGATTACACAGATGTACTTTTGAATCACAGTGAAATAAGTTGAAGTCGCAGTTTTTTTGTTAGATTGTGTGTATTTTACCACCGAGCTGCTGTATTTTTGTTGCAGGTTTCTGCTGTTTCCTCTTCTTTAATTCAGATTATGTGAAGGGGCGGAGTCAAAAAGGCTCAATCTGTGGGATTAACAATCCACTCTGCACACCAGCAGAGACGATTCAGGCTAAAATGGTTGACTGCTGAGTTCTGAAGCGAATCCACCCCCACATCCAATCAACACCCCACCCCCCCACCCCACCCCCACCCCCACCGGCAGAGGGCTTTGAGCTCCGTCAAACACCCGTTCCCTCCCCGTCCCAGACTGGGACAGACCATCGGAGAAAGAAGGTCGTTGTCGTACAGATGGAGGGGGAGCCGGGGTATCTTAGTGGAGTCCGAGGGGGGGGGTGTTCCCGAGAGGAGAAGAAGAGGAGGAAGATGAGCGCAGCGATAGAGGATGCTCCAAGTTCTCAGCACAGAAACTCTGGGGTCTCCTCAGCATCCAGCGGTTTCCAGGGTAACAGCGCCTTGCCTCTGCCAGATCTTTGTTTACGCGACGGTGGCGTGGATCATCTGCGTGGTCCAGCTGTGCCATGACCTACTCGCCTCCGCTTCTGCATGAACGGGGGATGTTGGAGAGCTTCTCTTCTGACTGAAACGCTTTCTCCCTCCCCCAGACGACCGCTGCTCCACCGCCAGCGGCCTGGACGTGGCCGACCGCCTCACCTATCTGGAGCAGAGGATGCAGATGCAGGAAGACGAGATCCAGCTGCTGAAGATGGCTCTGGCGGACGTTCTGAAGAGGCTGAACATCTCTGAGGAGCATCAGGCTGCAGGAAGGAGAGCGGTGGGGCTCAGAGGTGAAACGACTCCGCCATCGCCAAAATAAACAGTTTCACTTCTTCCTTTTGAGACTACGCTAACTTTTTAAATGTCACACAAAATAAAAGAAATGTAATGTTTTCAAATAGCTGATTTTAAGCTGTAAACCAATTGTAAAAGTCAGTTTTAGTGGAAATTTATACAGATTTTGTTTTGACAAATACTTTAAAAATCTCATAAAACTTGTTTTTTTAAACACAAAAACAGCATACGAAAACAGCTTTTTCACTTTGAATTCAAACGGATGTTTTTTTTTTTAATAAAAAACTCTTATTTTGAAATTTAAATGATCATTATTATCACAATATTTCAGTTAAACTATTTAAACATAAACACAATTCTGAAAAATCGAGTTTCCTGAATCATTTGCAGCTTTACGTCACTCAAACCCTGTTTCCATTCATGTATTTTCCTGTCATCATGGTGACCACAGACTTCCTGTATGTCCACAGCCAGACCAGTGTCTTTAGCTCTGCCCCCCAGACCACCCATGGTGACGTCCCCGCTGAAGAAGTGCTCCACAATGCCCTCCTGCTCCACCGCCAGGAGTTTCAGTCCAACACCGCCCCGAAGGTAAAACGAAAACAAATGTCCTCCTGTTGTTTGGAGTTCTAATCCAAAGTCCAGATGATGCACTTTTTGTGTTCATGTCCATAAAAAAGGTTGATCGGACGTTTGGAGGAAAGATCATTTCTGCAGGGGTGCGGCTACATTTTCTGGGGGCATCAAACACCACCCCCACCCCCACCAGGAGGCTCCAGGCTTTAGCCAGAGTCAAGAATTCATCCAAAAATATAGAAACAATTCTAAAAACTACATAAAAATTCACCTAAAAAAACCCCCCTGCAAATAAAAAAGCCATAAAGAATGAAAAAAGGGGAAATATGAAAACGACAGTAAAAAAACCTAACTCTATGATGTGTTTAGACATGTAAACATGTGCAATAAAGTATATTTATATAAAGCATAAATATAAAAAAGCAATATTTCAAACGTTTTTTAATGACTTGTTGTTGTTAATCGTTGCTGAAACCCAGAGGACCCCAAACATTGACCTCTTTTGCCTCCTGGTAAATAAAGCCTCCAAAGCAGGATTAAGACCCCTGTGGATCCTGGGGTACGCAGGTTTTTTGTTTTTTTTTGGGGGTGGGGGTGGGGGTGGGGGCTTTTAAAGCTGTTTGCACTTTTTAAAATTTTAATTTTGCTCTTTTAAATAAATCAAGTTGAAGTAAATTACTTGATTTCAGAAATTAAAAAAAACAATAAAAACAATTTAAGACAAAGATGGAGATCACGTGTATTTCAAAGGGCAGATTTAGAACCAAAATTATACTAAAAACTCATTAAAAATAATCTGACATCAAAACTTTCTTTTAAAATATACAATCTAGTCAGTAGATTATTTCCTTTTTTTTGGCACTGTCAGGTTTTGTTCGCACATAAAAGTTTATTAAAAAATATTCATTTATAAAAATAAAATAAAAATATTGCATTTCCCAAAACACTGTTTCCTCACAGCAGAGCAAATCGCTTTATTTTATACTTACAGACGTGGTTTCATTCCTGAAATATGGTGTGAAATTATGATCATCTTACAGTGAAAGAAAAGCAAGATGGAAAATTTGAAAATAAACATTGTGTGTGTGCACGAGCCACGTGCACAATAAAACATTTTAAACTCAAAAGTAAAGATTGTAAACTTGAAGGACATAGTAAAAATCAGAAAGGAAATTTACATTTTAAATAATGATATTTTAGGCTTGAAAGAAATCGTGACATTTAGAAAAAAGGAAACTTTGTAAAATTGGGAAATACTGTTTATTAATAACAGCTGTGTCTTTTGACTTTCAATTATTGTTTCTTCATTTCTTTCCTTCTTCGCTTTCAGTCTCAATTTAGAATTTCAGTTATTTAATTTATGTGGGGGTGTGACTTTAAGCCCATTGGCTACCTGGAAATGATTGACATCGGGAGACAGAAGCTAAGTGATGTCATTTCCGCTCCAGTGTTTGCGCCGCTTGTGTCCCATCCCTCCTGTTTTTAAAATTCAAGTTGCAAACAAGTTGTTTCAAATTTAAAATATATTTTTTTCAAATTTACAAATTTTCAGATGCTCTATTGTTTTTACATTTTCAGTATTTTTTATCAAGTTATTTTTTTCTAATGTACCCCTTTTTCACTTTTTTTTTTTCAAATGTTCAATATTTCTTTCAAGTTCTAAATAAATTTATTTCAAATTTACAGCTTAGTTTTTTTCAGTTTTCAATATTGTCTTCAAGCTTTCATCCTGTACTTTCAAGTTTACAACACATTTTCAGAAATTCCTTTTTAAATGTACAATCCAGTTTTTATTCTCTTCAAATTGATCCTGATTTGACCCCGTAGTATTTATTTTTCGTGGGGTCATGGCGGTGTAATCGTTGCTGAGGGTAACGGAGTTGTTTGGTTTTAATTTGAATTTCTTTTGATTTATTTGAGTTTATCGAAGCAAAAGAAGCGCTTTTTATAAATAAAGTTTGATTGAATGATTTGTCGTGTTTTGGCAAACCTGGGCTTCTGGTTCTCCTCTGGAACGTTTGCCTCTGAGCATGCCCACTGTAAAGCACAGCGGAGAGGTGTTCATAGTTGGGGCTTTTTAAGCCGACTTTCAGCTCGTTATCCCAGAAACAACTGCATTTCAGAGAGGTGTGGAACCATGAGTCTGGTTCTGACTCTGGTTCTGGTTTGTCTTATTAGTGGTGTGAAGAGTCCACCAGGAAGTGTGAAGGACAGTCCGTGGAAGACTAAAGCTCGACCCGCCTCCGCAGCCTCTAAGAAAACTCCAGAAGTGTAAGAACTTTGTGATTCTTGTTGTTCCACAGCTTGCTGAAGCTCCTATCACATCTCTTCTGTCTCTTTGTCTTTCAGCTTAAGCAGTAAGTCAAAGGAGCCTGCAGTGAGTGCGGGTAAGAGCGCCACCTTGTGTTCCCTGATTGTATTGTAAACAGCAGAAGTATGCATGTGTACTTTATGGTGTTTTGTATGATATTTGGCTGCAGGAACGAGGCGCGTGACTCACTGCAAAGGTAGGCTTTGTCCCTCACAACACAGAGAACATTTCAATGAGCAGAATTTAGTGTGAGCGCCTTTTTTGTGTTTTTTTTTCCACGTCTCACCATGACTTGTGTGTCGCCCTCTCGCCTCTCCATCCCCCCTTCATGTCTTCATTTATGGTTTGCATCCTTCCACCTCCTCCACCTGCCCTGTTCCACCTCCTCTCCTCCCCTCACCGCTTCACTTAGTGACTATGCAGATCTATCTGAGCCCCCTCGCAAGAAAGACTGGGTCTTCTGAAGCCGCCGCTTCTGCCGCTGCTGCACGAGCTGACAGGGGGCCCTCAGCCATGCCCGGGCACTTAACCCAAGTTAAGACGCCCCGGCCGAGCGAAAGCAAGAAACCGACCCCGTCCTTCACCCTAAATCTTCAGAAAACCAGCCAGAGCTCAACGCAGGACATAAGGAGCTACAAAAGCCCCACAAAATCCCCCAGCCAGTATTTCCAGATCTGCTACTGAGAGTTTAGACCAGATTTAAATGTTGTGGTTGATGGTAAATAGTTTGAAAATAAGCTTTTTAACTTCTCAGAGGCAACAGTTTAGTTGTAGGTCCTTTAGTTTCTCAAAATCTGTGCTTTCAGAAAGAAAACTCATCACTTTTGTTTTGATGTTTCAGATTTCACTTCAGACATATTTTTGTTTTAAATTTGAATGGAACAATAAAGCACTAAAAAGTGTGTTGTGTAGTTGTGTGTGTGTGTTTCCATTCAGATTTTGTTCCTGTCTGTCACACGTTCTCCTAAAATGTTTCTTCCTGTTTCCTCGATGATCTCTATGGAGAAAACCAGCAAAGAAGAATTTCTCTGACGAAAATTATTCTGTCTGACATTTTGATGGGATTAGATTTTTATTCATTCAGCCTCTTGTGGTGCATGATTTTTCATGCTTTTTTGTATACCTATTGGTTTGATTTTATTTATAATTGTCAAAATACCTTGAAAAGAGAAGAAAAGTGTTCTTGGGTTCGCCAGGGTAACATGTTTTGACAGATTCCCTGCAGCTGGACTGAGTTTATGAACAATTTTCTTAAATATATAGATAGCAAACGGTCAGTCACAAAATAAAATCGACTTTAGGTTAAAACTGTTTCATTTCTATTCCTATGGTCTAAGCCATGTGGCTCCCTCTTGTGGACAAAGGCTGCATAGCATTTATTTAATCTGGATAGAATTGCGTGCAGACATCCGGTTAATTGTAAATAAAAAAAAGTTTAGTTTTATTGGTTTAAGTTGGGTTTTTCAACTCATAATCTTGCAGAAATCCTGCGTATAAACTTTAGAAATGATCTACTTCTGTTTGTTATTTTGTTTCAACATTTCTATTGACTCTAGTTTGAGGTTTTTAAAAGCGGCCGCTAGAGGACCCCGTCGTGCAGCAAGAACGCATCACCCGTCCGCTCCGCACTGCCCCCTGGTGGTCGGAGACGAGAAAATATGGCACCTCCGCAGCCGCTGTCGGCCGCTCCGTCCGGCGTGTCCCTCTGAAAGCGACGTGTGTGAAATGACTCCAACCGAACCTGCCGACACCTCCGAACACAACCGAAGCAGAAACATCATCAGCACCGAGCAGGAAGGCGATTCCACGCCCTCTCGCCCACCGACAACACCTGCACATCCTCCCGGCTCGGCGGAAGGATTTTCCCCCGAAAGGCCCAGGAGTACCGCTTATTTCCCAGGATCCAGATCTTTTCATTCTTCGGAACCAAAGTGAAGGAACTTTGAACGCTGTTTCATTCATCTAGAGGAAAATGAGGTGAGATGCACGTTTCTGTTTGCAGCGAAAATGCAGCGACTAGAGAAGGTGATGCTGAGAGGGAGGAGGAAATAAATATTAATTTAATAAGAATTATTTGTGGCCCAGAACGTGTTTAAACTAAAATCAAGGAGGAAATCCACGAACTTTTGACATTTAAAAAGAAGAGAAGAAGAAGAAGCAGGTTATGATAGTCCAGCTCATCTCCGACTCCAGCTCATCCCAAACTCCAGTTTATCTCAGACTCCAGCTTATCCCAGAAGTCAGCTCATTCCAGACTCCAACTCATCTGAGAATCCAGAGCATATCAGACTCCAGGTTATCCTGACTCCAGCTCATCTCCGACTCCAACTCATCAAAAACTCCAGCTCATCCCAAACTCCAGTTTATACTGACTCCTGTTTATCCCAGACTCTGGATCTTGCTCATCTCAGACTCCAGCTCACCCCAGATTCCAGCTCATCCCAGATTTCAGCTCATACTGACTCCAGTCTAT
>BSAI01000101.1:26756204-26864883 GCA_036245035.1 Adrianichthys oophorus
AGATTCCAGCTCATCCCAGATTTCAGCTCATACTGACTCCAGTCTATCTCAGTCTCCAGATCATCCCAGACTGCAGCTCATCCCAGACTCCAGATCATCCCAAACTCCAGCTCACCCTGACTCCAGTTTAACCCACACTCCAGATCATCTCAGACTCCGACTCATCCCAGACTCCATCTCATCCCAAACTCCAGCTCATCTCAGACTCCAGCTCATCCCAGACTTCAGCTCACCCTGGCTCCAGTTTATCTCAGACTCCAGATCATCTCAGACTCCAGCTCATCCCAGACCCAACCCAGACGTCATCTCATCCCAAACTCAAGCTCATCCCAAACTCCAGCTCATCTCAGACTCCAGCTAACCCTGACTCCAGTGTATCCCAAACTCCAGCTCATCCCAGACTCCATCCTAGACTTCAGCTCATCCCAGATTTCAGCTCATACTGACTCCAGTTTATCTCAGTTTCCAGATCATCCCGACTCCAGATCGTCCCAGACACCAGCGCAGACTCCAGCTGATCCCAGACTCCAGCTCATCCTGACTCCAGTTTATCCCAGACTCCATCTGATCCCAGACTCCGGCTCAGACTCCAGTTTATCTCAGACTCTTGCTCATCTATGACTTTATCTTATCCCAGACTCCAGTTCAGACTCAAATTTTTCTCAGACTTCAGCTCATCCGAGATTCCAGTTTATCCCAGACTCCAGATTTGTCTATGTAATGTCTGACTCCACCTCGCTTTTATCTCACCTGGAACCTCCAGACCATTCATCCACTGCATAGGAGTAGCCTAATTCAGACAGATTTGTGGATTCACGGAGCACCTGAGATTACAGCCTGATAAAGTGTTTGTGTCCTTTAATAAAAAGCATGCTACTCACACACACCTCTCCATAGAGAGTCAATCTGGCTGGAGGATTCTGCGGCTCACGGAGACATTGATGTGTCTGGGATGTCAGTGCGGACATTACAGGCTGATGGGGGACCCAATCAATGCAAATATTCTTCTTCTTCAACTAATCGACTGTAAGGATGCTGTTATACAGAAGACATGTAGACATTCAGGAATGTCTCAGTGTTGTGAAAAGTTTGGGATTATAGTGAATTAATTAAATAAAAAACATAATTTTATGAAAAAGTGAATGCACAGATAATTATGGTTTACAGGTCATGAAAAACCCAAAGAATATTTTGAAAATAGTGAATAAGGTCAACACCTGAAGGTTTCCTGAGTCTTTAAATGATCTCTCAGTTCGGGTCAGTGGGAGGACTTCATGACATGACAGATGTCTAATAGTGACGATGCTGTCGTGCAGTAGTGATGATACTTTCCTACAGTAGTGATGATGCTGTCGTGCAATAGTGGTGATACTTTCCTACAGTAGTGACGATGCTGTCGTGCAGTAGTGATGATGCTTTCCTACAGTAGTGACGATGCTTTCCTACAGTAGTAACGATGATCTCGTGCAGTAGTGATGATGCTTTCCTACAGTAGTGACAATGATCTCCTACAGTAGTGACGATGCTTTCCTACAGTAGTGACTATGCTTTCCTACAGTAATGACGATGTTTTCCTACAGTAGTGATGATGCTGTCGTGCAATAGTGATGATACTTTCCTACAGTAGTGACGATGCTTTCCTACAGTAGTGACGATGCTTTCCTACAGTAGTGACGATACTTTCCTACAGTAGTGATGATGCTTTCCTACAGTAGTGACGATACTTTCCTACAGTAGTGACGATGCTTTCCTACAGTAGTGACTATGCTTTCCTACAGTAATGACGATGTTTTCCTACAGTAATGACGATGTTTTCCTACAGTAGTGACGATGCTTTCCTACAGTAGTGACTATGCTTTCCTACAGTAATGATGATGCTTTCCTACAGTAGTGACGATGCTTTCCTACAGTAGTGATGATGCTTTCCTACAGTAGTGACTATGCTTTCCTACAGTAATGACGATGTTTTCCTACAGTAATGACGATGCTTTCCTACAGTAGTGACGATGCTTTCCTACAGGAATGACGATGCTTTCCTACAGCAGTGATGATGATCTCGTGCAGTAGTGATGATGCTTTCCTACAGTAGTGACGATGCTGTCGTGCAGTAGTGATGATACTTTCCTACAGTAGTGATGATACTTTCCTACAGTAGTGATGACGCTTTCCTACAGTAGTGACGATGCTGTCGTGCAGTAGTGATGATACTTTCCTACAGTAGTGACGATGCTTTCCTACAGTAGTGACGATGCTTTCCTACAGTAGTGACGATGCTGTCATGCAGTATTGATGATATTTTCCTACAGTAGTGACAATGCTGTCGTGCAGTAGTGATGATACTTTCCTACAGTAGTGATGATACTTTCCTAAAGTAGTAGTAGAACTAGACACTGTTGGACAGCAGAAAATACATGCATTGTTTTGCTCAGAGGGCTGCACGGTGGCGCAGTGGTTGGCGCTCCTGCCTCACAGCAAGAAGGTTCCTGGTTCAAGTCCTGGCTGGGGGACCTTTCTGTGTGGAGTTTGCATGTTCTCCCCGTGCATGTGTGGGTTTTCTCCGGGTACTCCGGCTTCCTCCCATCATCCAAAAACATGCTTCACAGGTTAATTGGTCACTGTAAATTGTCCCTAGGTGTGAATGTGAGTGTTTGTGATTGTGGCCCCTGCGACAGACTGGCGACCAGTCCAGGGGTGTACCCTGCCTTCGCCCATGAGTAGCCGGGTTAGGCTCCGGCAACCCCGTGACCCCGAAAGGGATAAAGCGGCTTGGAAAATGAATGAATGAATGTTTTGCTCAGTTATCTGACATATACAAAATCTATACATAAATGACTAAAAATAACCAAAATTAATTATTTATGCAAATTGCTAGCATTTTTCTAAACCCCAAAAGCTGCAGTAGGAGGATAAAGGAGCTGCAATAGTTTAGACCACTGGCTTAGAGGAACTATGTTGACTGCAATTTTCAACTACACCACTAGATATCAGTAAAAATAACTGGTTTAAACTCTTAGAACCAATGAAAAACCAATTAAAAACTTTAAAAAGTAACATTTTCCTGCTTTAAAATATTAAACATTATTCATCATTTAAAAAATGTCTCCTTTAAAAAGTCCTAAGCTGTTATTTCATATTCCTTCTTCTTCCAATGTGTGCCTTCATTACAGTCATAACTCATATTAACATATTATTTTCATGAAGTTGCTCATAACTGCACAACAGTGGATCTAACTATCTGGAACCGCTGACATGTTTCTGGCCCGTGGCCTGAACTCCCTCAGGGTTGGTTACCACCACCTCCGTTTTGCTTGTTCCGCTTAGTGTCCTGATGCTCCGGGGAGCAAAGCAGGATTGATTGAGGATCAACAGCATGGGCTGATGTGTACTGACAGCAACGGTTGATGGTAAATGCGTGACCCATATAACAGCGCCGCTGACAGCAGCTGAAGGCTCGGATCCAGAGATTATTGTTAAAGCAGCTGTGGATCTTCTTTCATGATCATATGGATGATAAAATGATGACTGTGCTGACTTTGTTATGTCAGCATTTACAGATTCAAAGTTATGACAAAGCACGTTGGAAAAGGAGTTATGTTCTCACAGCATGAGCTCTGTGTGAGTTCTTTTAAGTTCTTGTGGGTTCCCTGGTTCTGTCCGTCATCGTGGATCATAAAGATGCTGTAAAAGGAACTTGTCTGAAGAACTGATGGAGCTGAAATGGAGGTTTACATCTCTGATGGTTCATCAGAGCACGTCCATCAGGAAGATTGGCTTCTCCAAGTTTAAGTTTACTCTGATTAACTATTTTTGGATACAATGATTAGAATAGAAACTATTGTGTTACAGTTACAATAATCTTTATAAATATTGATAAATGTTATAGTTTTTATTATTTAATTACTTCATAAATATATCATAGATTATTTATTTAAATGATTATATTTTGCTGTCTCCAAAAAGTTTTATGTATTGTACAAAGACTCATCTTTTTTTCCTTTAATAAAAGAATTACTAACTAAGCTTTTATTATTATGTATTATTAATAGCACAGTAAATAACTTGTTTCTTTCAAAATCTTACTAAATATTAATAAATAAATATTGTTGCAAAGCTGAACATAAAATTATTTTCATTTTAAATTTCGAATTTAAAAGTTAAAAAATGTATGCAATTGTTTATATTATTAGTCCTAATGTTGGTAGTAATAGTGCTTCGTGTGACACAAGTAATAACTGATAAATATTAGTATAGGACTGAACACTTAATATATTTGCAGTATTATTTTCTTTATTAATCGTATTATTGATGTTTTCATGCATATTTGTATGATTAATAATCAATATCTTTAATAGTAGAATTTTTGTAACACCAGTTGTACATTTTCTTTTGTGATGTTAAAGCTTTGTTTCAGACTCATTTCTATTACTGTGATTTTTTTTATCTTCCTTTTTACAGAGCCAATAATTTTTAAATCATTTTTTTGCAAATTTGAAAGTGTTTTTAAATATCATCACTCACCTCCAGGATCTCTGTTTTTGTCTCACTTCTCTGTATCATATTCTTCCTTTTTCGTATTTGCCTTTTATTCGATCTTTTTGTCGTTAAATTGAAAGGAAAAATGTGATTGAGTGCAAAAATCAGCAGGCGATCTGCCGTCTGTCTACATTTAACCATGAGCTTCATCTAAAGAAGCATGTTTTAGAAAGAATTCTGTTTAGTAGAACAGGACTCAGGAGAATCTGCAGAGTTTGTCTGATTGGATCTCTTCAGAGATTTCATGGACTCAAGCCACCAGGAAAAGGCCTCGAGACTTGGACTCAGTGGAGAGATTTTATCTCTTAGCTAGTCTGGGAATGTTTTAGCTCCTCCCCCAAAGGATGTGGGCGGATAACCTACTGTTAATGCTCCTGATTGATGATAAAAACGGAGAATATCTACAACAACAAGCCCAAACTGCCAGTTTTAGTCAGCTGTGTAGAAGAACAGCAGAGTTTAACTAATTTCAGTTTGACATTCCTGGAAGCAGAAGAAGCTGGGTGATTCATCCGATGTCAGGTGTGAGACCACGAGTCTACCGCTCTGCAGGAAAACAGAACATTTGGGATGACAGCAGTGAAGTTTTTGAAGCGTCTTTATCCATGATGAGGCATCCAGATGCAGAGCAGGCAGCCGGCGCAGCCATGTGTGCGCCCTAACCACGATGCGGATGTGAATCTCCCATGTTTCACTGGACTGTTTGTCCACTTAGGTTCCAGTCCTCAATAATTCAGCTGTGTGTGTAATTTCTGAAATTAAGAGACGAGGCTCCTAACCTATGTTTAACTGACTCACTGCTGCACAGAAATGTTTGAAATTAGACTGACAGTCATGTGACCTGCAGACAACCTATGATGACTTAATGTGGACTTTAACTAGTAAACAAACATTTGTATTTGTTTACTCATTAGACAGCCAAAGGCGTTAACAGACTGATATCCAGTTATAAATCATTCATGTGAATCAGGTAATGTGATGAATATTTAGGTTTATTTCCTGTAGTGCTTCATAGTGTGAACCTGTGTTTCCATCTGGTGCAGGAAGTAACCTTTTGCCTTCCGGATTGATGCCCAGTTAGAAAGGAAATGCCTTGTCAGTTCTCCAGGTAACCACTAAGGGGGTTTGTGGCCAAAAGGAAGTCATTTCCTGTGGACATTAGAGGGATGTGGTTCAGAAATAAACATATTTACAGTCAGGTTAGTTCTTAAATATGGATGAAGCCTAATGCCACGTTTACATCGAACATGGGATGCTCTTTTAAGAACATGCAAAACATACATTGGACTGGACTGTCGCTATCCGATACTAGCGCATGTCCGCCACCTACAGTTGGAGGAGGTTTGGTGCAAAATGCCAAAGAGATGCAAATCCGGTGAATCTCGCTCCAGGCTTTTTTCTTTCACCGCTCTGTTCCGATACATGTAAGACTTGGTGTCATAGAATTCCAGGCGGGCTCAAACTGCTAGCATTCATTTCTCCTCCATTATCATTTTTCAAACAGTTGGCATTTCTGTGAATTAAAAGAGATGCCATCCAACTCGGTCGTCCAAAAGGGACCACCGAATCCAAGTCCCTGATTGGTCAAAGCTCAGCTGGTCAAGGCGAGTTTGATGACCGTGTGTTTTTTTTCATAGAGCCCAAAAACTATCTTAAAAATGTGTGTAGCAATGCGTGAGTGTGCGAGTTTTCATGGCAGAAGCCAGAAACACACATTTAGGTTTGGTGGTCGTTACAAGGCGTCAGATAAGTGTTCACTAGGACCCGTCGTCCGCAGCATGCCTGTAGAAAAAATGTGAGCATTTTCTCTCTACAACCTTGATATTTTGGTCACCTGCGTTTCCTGTACAGGTTTGACTGTGTGACTTAAAATAGACAAAAGACATCTATTCATTTCCCGTCACTGATCTGGAGCCAAATGACATTTCAAATAAACATAAAGTAAAAACCCAGATAAATCTTCATTTATCTCCTAAATGTGTCATTACTTGCCCCCGTCGTGCTCCTTTTGTGATGCTGTTGGAGTCTTGTCACCTCAGCAGGTGGTTCACACTCTCACAGAGGTGACCTGCGCTCCCCGCGGAAGGTCAGTCCTCCTGCAGGACATTACCGACGCGACAGAAGCTCCTCCTCCCGGCTCATGCTTTCAAATCTGCTCACAATTCTGCGGCACAAACAGAGCTGTGTGGTTTAATATTAGAAAGCTGCTGAGTCTGACCTGACGGGGGTGGGGGTGTTATTTACTATTTCTATTCTTGTTGAGCTTCTTTTCTTTTCTTCCTGCTTATTCGCATGTTTTTAGAGTATTTGGAACTACTTTTTCACGTGGATTTGTATTTAACTCAAATGTTTGTTGTGACTCCAGACATCAAACATAAAAATGACAGAATTTTGCAATTAAACAAAATGTACCTAAAGTTTAAAGCCGCTTTAACAGGTTAAAGCTGTCCAAAAAAAACAGATTAGCTGTTTGTTCTTTACTATAAATGCTTATTATTGACGCCTATGTAATGAGATGATGAAACAGGAAGACTTGTTTTATTTTGAAACTCCGGGTGACCCTTACCCTGCATGAGGCTGACTCAAAAAGCAGCTTAAGAATATTAATTAGGATGATTTGAATTGAAGTTTTTTTGGTTTATGTTATGGTTTAACTCCGTATCTAGGCGCCATGACCTTCCCTTTTGGGAGAATAGGATTAAAGAAAATGTGTGCGGCAAGTCAAAGCCGTTATAATGTAGATACAGTATTTACATTTATTGAGAAATTAAAAGTGGTTTTCACATCTTTTGAAAAACAGTTTAATTTATTGCGTGCATGTAAAATCATAATTACATTCTATTTCTTTATCTTGCTTGTGGTTCTATCCATCCATCCATCTTTTGCAAGCATATTGTTTAAATATATATATATAAAACATTGTATCAAAAATTAAAAAGTAAAAGAATTGTGTGATAGCGATGGCTTAGATATGTTCATTGTGAAAAAAATCTATAGATTGGATTGTCAAGCCACTGAAGTACATTATTAATCTCTCATTCAACACGGGTACTTTTCCTGATAAATTGAAGATAGCAAAAATGAAACCCTTATTCAAATCAGGTGACAAGCACATCGATAATTAAAGACCCATTTCCTTAACTTCTCAGTTGTCTCAAATTCTGGAAAACATTTTTGTAGAGAAGTTTGATAATTTTTAAAAAAAATATTCTCTTATAAATGACAATGGTTTCGGAGATAATCGTTCAACAGCTTTATCAATGTAGAAAATTACTGAAGATATTGTCACAGACAATAAAAATCATATAATTGATGTTTGGGGTTTGGTGTTGGGGGTGTTGCATTACAATGAGTGACTAGTAACTTAGATCATTGTCAGTATATTGAATATGCAGGACATGTATCAAAATATCCAAAAAATACACTGTGGTATTCCACAAGGCTCTGTACTGAGACCACTTTTTTTTTGGTACATAAATGATCTTTGTGACGTGTCAAAAATATTGGAATTTGCCCTTTTTAGCTTCTACTATTGAATAAGAAATGGTTTTACTTCAGAAATGGTTCAACACAAACAAACTATCTCAATTTAAACAAAGCAAAGTTTATGTTGTTCACTAATAAAAAATCTCAAATGTTAAATTAACGTGGAATGGTGTTAATATAGAAAGAGATCATGAATTTAGATTTGGGGGGATTATTGTTGATGAAAATTTAAAATGGAAGCAACATTTTGCTTTTCTATATATATATAAAAGATAAGTAAAAATCTTGCAACTCTCAACAAAGTGAAATGTTTGTTAACTTACCAAGCAAAGCATTTTAGATTTGACCATATGTTTCATATTGTCTGGAAGTTTACGGTAATTCTTATGATTCATACTTACAACCTTTATTAGTTTAGCAAAAATAAAATTACTGATAATGCAAAAGACTTCCTACAACGAGCACACCTCTGAACTATTTCTGAAGTCAAGATTATTAAAATGGAAAGATTTATGTACTTTACAGTCACTGCTGGTAATGTATAAGGCAAAAAATGTTTGTTGCCATGTGGTTTACAAAACCTTTTTGTTATAAATGAGGGAAATAGTAGAAGAAATGATGACTTTAAAGTACCTAAAGTAAAAACTACACTTAAGCAAATGTCTGTTTCCTTTGCTGGGGTCAAAAAATTGAATTTGTTGGACAATGAACTGAAAAAGCATTTAAGTATAGCTTGCTGTAAGTTTTAGTATGAACACCAAATGATTGATTTATATGCAGCATGATGTAAAAATAATTGTTGCTATTATGTTTTGTTTGGATTAAGCCCACTTAATTTTGTCATCTTTTTGTATTATTTGAAAAAAATAAGAATGGGGTAGAGCTAAACAAGATTTGGTCTTCGTCCTACTCCGGTTCTTTATGTAGATCGTATGCACTTTACATTCTATCTGAAAAGAACAAATAAAAAGAAATCAGAAATATAAAAAGACTTGTTAGACAAAAGTACAACTTTTTAAGAAATAAAAGTTAAAGGAAAATCTTCAGTTTTACATTGAAATAAAAAAATTTTAGCTAAAAACTGAATGTTTTTTATTGAAAATGAAAGTATTTCAACAAAAAAATTTATTTGATGCAAAAATCTGTTTACCGAGAAAGATTTATGGTAAAAAGGAAAATATTTTAACTAAAAATTGCATTTTTTTGTTTGACATTTTCAACAAGAAAAACTGTCATTCAGATAAAAGACGGTGGGACCAAAATCACAGTTTGAACCACAAAAAAAAAACTCCAGGAAATGACAGAGTGCACCTAAGAGCAGATGAGTCGAAGCATGAGGCATGGATGGCATTTGGAAGGCCGCTGTCAGCTGCAGTGACTCTGAAAACAGAGCAGCTTCTGTCATCCAGCAGTTCTGCTGTTTGGTCAAATCAATGAGATTGGCTGCTGGCAAAACAAAGCAGGACAGATGTGGGCGATGAGAGCGCGCTCAGTCCAATCCGACCCGCCTTCCTGGGATGTCAGACGAACATGGGAGGGATTTGATGGTAACTTTGAACCTGACCAGGGGGATTATTTTAGAACTCTCACATCAGCTCCACTCATCTAGAAAAAAGGAGATTATTTTATTGCGTTTGGTTTTCAAAAAACACATGAACTGCTGTTTATATATAGCCTGTTTTCAGCCCACTAAGCCAGCCAGTTGCAATAGATGGCTATATTTATCTCTGTTCCACCTTTGTCTTTGTAGATTAATGAATCTGCGTGTGCACGTGCGTGCATGTGCATGTGGAGCTCCACCTGAGCCATCCTATCAAATCATTCGTGATGAAAGACCATCAGATGAATTAAAAAACCAGTAGCTCCTCCTGTTTTTTTGTCTGCTCCTTCCCTTCATGCGGACTTCCTAGCCTCGGCCAATCGGGGACGGCGATTCAGGCTGTGGATGAGAAGGAGGAGGGGCCTCGGATGCTGGCGGCGCTTCTCCTGTGTCACAGCTGGGAGGGGAGGGTGGAAAGGGTGGAGGCAGTAAGGAAGAGGAGGTGGGGGGGGGGGGCATCAGGGGGAGGAGGTAATCCAATGAGACATAGAGGGGAGAGGCAGCGCCAGGGCAACGCCTCACAGCACCGGGAATCTCTCCATCCCTCTTTCTGTCTGTGAAGCGTAAAAACCAGAAGACTGTCATTTCCTTTGAGCTTTTCTCGCTTCAAGACTGATTTAAAATTTTTGTAAAAAAAAAAAATCCAATTTTTCCTGATTTTGTTTCAGAGAAAGGATAATCGCCTTTATCCTTTGACAGAGCATCTTTCACCTTTGTTCTTTACGCTGCAGCTGCCTGTGGGGAAATAGGTTAGTGTGCTGGTGCAACGCCGGGCAGCAGAGGTGGTTCCTTCCTGAGTGCACAGAGGAGATGGAGAAGAAAGGGATGCCTGTTTGGCGGTAGCAACCATTGGTGGAGACGGTGACTGGGATGCTTCTGCTCAGCTCCAGCCTTTAGCTGAAGTGTCAGCGAGTAACTCTGAGACGAACAAAGGAAATACAGACTTTTGATTTTTGTTGCTTCACGTGGACGTCATGGACATCAACCTCCAGTCGCATCGGTTTTACTTTCCGCCCGTCTACTGTGCTGAGCAGGGGGTGCAGCCACAACTGGCTGAGTTTAAAGTCAGGTAGGGGTCCTCTCATGGAAACCTTTCAATCGGAATGAGTGACTTCTGCACATCAGAGCTGCTCAAATGTTGATTTTATGCAACTTCTTGTGAGGTGATTTTTGTGAGAAGCTGGCTGCTCATGCAGACGGGTGGGCCTGCATGCTAATAGAAGATAGCTGTGCAGGAAAGTGGGAACCAGGGGGCATTGATGGTCTGTGGAAGTGCCTGCCAAGTTTGGACAGAGGGGCTGACAGTTCCCTCTGATGCGGAGCTTGCATGACTCTTTTGTCCTCGGTGTTAGCGCTGCTTTGTCTCTTTTATTTTTCGCAAACCCGGCACTGGAGGTGCTCAGAGTGGCTTGTTGATTCTGCAGCCGACAGCTGGTGTCATGCGTGCAAAGACGCATGCTCAGATGTGCAACAGCCTCCCTGCTCTCTGTCTTGTTGGGGTGGATGGAGCTGCTGCACCTTAATAAAATTCACATTTTCATGAGAAGAGAAACTGCATCTTCAGATTATAATCTCATATGCGATACGTTTGATGGTTCCTCCTGGAACAGCTCTGATAAGTGCAGCTTTGAGGGACTGAGCCAGAGTTTTGCCACACTAAGCAGCTTTTAGTTTGGCCAGATCTTCAGGCAGCTATGCTGGGCTTCAGCGTGTCACTGTCACTGATTGGCTGAGCTCCTCGATGGCGCCACGGGAGTCTGAGTGTGTTCACAGCTGGGCCAGATCAGCAGGAGGAGGAAAGGTGGTCGTGTACCAACCCACTTCTTTGTGTCTTTTTTATCTTTGAACCAGATGAGCTTTTGTTGCTTTTAACCCAAATATCTTCAGCTTTTTTTTTTTTTGTTGCTGTTTCTATTTTGATTTTATGGGTAAATACTCATGGTTTCATTAGAAAATGCTGCAATCTGCAGTAATTTCACCCCAGTGACCTTCTGGAAAAATAGTCTGCCACATTTTCTGCTGTGATTCACACGTCTGAGCTCCAGAAATGAAGAATACACATCCAGAGATTAGAGATTTGCTCAGAATCATCTTTCTCTTATCAGGTTTTATGACCCTCGATTCTGACTCCAGTCATTTAAATCAAATGCACACAAGACTCCTCACTGTTTTGGTGGAATTGGTCAGTCATCAGCATCCCGTTAGGGATGCTGTCCTCATCCAGTTGAATCTATCTTTGTGTTTTTGATGAGATGAAGTCACTACAGCTGTGAGGAAGGCAAGAAGAGACAGAGAAAGAGTACAGAGCATGAAGGAGGGAAGAAAAGACGACCAGCAGGGGGGGTGCAGAGACGGTGAGAAAAGCAAATCCTGGCAAAGTGATGGGAGTGGACTGCTAACCTGTGTCAGACGCACCAAACAATTACAGGAGGAACATAAAGGCTGGGAGGTGGTAATATTCCATGGAAAAATCCCATTGAGAGTCCACACCCTCCTGTGTTCCACCACATGACAGCCCGGTAACCATGACAACCAGAGCTGGCCAATCCACCCGTCCGCATCTACACATATGGTAGATGTATGCACACAAGTGAACACAACCAGGATGCAGGAGACCTTCTGGCTCACAGCTTCTACCAGCTTCAAGCATCAGACGGGAAAGGCTTCAGTTTTCCGTCAAAAAACATCTAGTTAATAAAAAGCATCAGAGACCGCCAGGAATTTAAAATATTCAACCAATTTTTCATTTTATGAAAGTGGGTGATGATAAAATAAAGGAAAAATAAACCTAAATGTGCTAATCAGGCTCCTGAAATAAAATTTAAATAAATAAAATTAAAACCAAGAGTGGCATTGTTTGGCCCGCAGGCGCCACCCACCCCCGCCCTCGCTGCCATCTTTTGACCCGCCCTCACTGATTGAACAGCTGCTACACGCCCCTCACTCTCCTCATCTGCCACCCTGGTCAAAATTGAATGAGACAAATTTGATGGAAAAAAAAGAACTTTTCCAAAATGGCACATTTTCTCCTTTTTTAATCTACATTCAACTTTTTGGTTTCCTGGGGGTGACGAACAGGTCGATGTAATTTTTAGAACAATTGACTAAAGTAAATTTTTGGATTTCCTTAGCAACGGAGATTATTTCATACACATTGCTAAAATGTTCATGTTGTATGCCATATTGCTTAGTTCAGCTTGAGCCAATGATACATGAATTATATTTTCACAATAAAAGATGTGTGAGCAACAGGGAAATGCCACTTTTGCAAACTTGCCACGGCAACACCGGTTAAAATCTACAACCTTTAAAATCTAAATTATTTTCTCAATAGAGGCGATAGATCCAAATCCCTAGGTGGACTTTAAATTTGTAGAGGATACCAAAAGTAATTTTCTTTTATGATATTTTTCTCTGTAGTTCAAGTTATTCAAGTCCAAAACTGACCAATCAGATGTCTCAATAAAAGTAGGTGGAGCCTACTGGCCCCTCATGTCCAATGTTTAAAACTTTGATTGACAGATTTTGTATAGCCCACTTTTAAGTAGTAGGGGTGTGGCCTTCTGACAAGCTCGCTACTGATCACTGCTTGCTGATGACTTCTGGCTCCAACATGGTGGCGTCCATATAAAAAAAATGGCGTCTGAATTGACTTCCTTTGGTTGGGGTCAGAAGTAAAACATTTTCTATGGATGACGTCCCACTCGGTCCAGTTCTCATTTGCAGACACCGGTGTGCATTCACACTGTTGCCGAGCTGCTCCAGGGTTCACTTGAAGCCCTCCGCTTCCTCACGTTAGCAGTTGGAGCAGAATTCCTTCAAAGCTAAGTGTGAAAGGGTCCTGAAGGCTTACAAAGGGTCAGAAAAAGAGGAAAACATCTGCAGTTTTTTTCTGCAGCATCCTCTGTTGTACATTTCAGCAAAAAGAAAATCTACTTTTCTCATTCTTGGATGGTTTTAAATCTAACTTATCTCTAAAAATGACCTAAAAAAACATTCAAATTTGAGATGGAAAAGTGCATGAATGTGTCAATAAGTCAGAATGAATGGACAGTCAGTCCTCCCTCACTCTCCTGTTGTACCTTGAAAGCATCAGATCTTCCTTCATTCAAGGTCTGTTCTGAAATAAGTTCAGGATTAAATCTTTAGATGATGTACAGGCTTTTTGATTTTCAGGATTCCCAGAAGGAGCCAAACATCTGCATTATCCCCCTCCAGCGCAGCCTCACAGATTAGAGCCCCATCCGTGTCGAACATTAGCTGGCGCTGCAGGGAATCTGAGAGACACTCTGCCATTGAATTCACAGATTATTTGCAGAGCAAACAAGAACTGTCCCAAGTCCAGCAAGACCCGTGTCTGCTGGATGTTTGTGCAGGAAACCAGAGAAACCACAAGAAACCTAATCATAGCTGTTTGTAAACCAGGAAAAGAAGTAAAAAAATCAACATCCTGTTGGAATCTCAGCAGAATGTGATTCTGCATTTGGAAACAGCTGCATCAGAGCAGCTCAATAACCATCTCCTGTTTCACTTTGGAACGTTTCCCGTCTTTTGTCCGAGGGTTCCTTTAAGACAGCGACTCCAGCTCTGCTTCCATGTTCCTGCTGAGAAAGCTATTTTTCCAAATGGAGACACATGCATTTTTCAAAGCCTCTGCTGCTGAACTAAAGCTCCTCTGCATCATTCCTCCTCCTTTATCCATTTTTTCCTTTCTCCTGTCTTCTCATCTTCTTGGTCCTTCCTCTTCTCATCTGTCAGCTTTTGGCATCAGACTGACCTTCTGAACACAGTCAGACGACATACCTTTGGTTGAAAAGCTACGAGGGGGTTCAACAATTCTGCAAATGTTTAAGTTGAGTCTCACAAATCAAAGGTCAAAGAAACGCCTCATTTTTCACGAAAACACTGAATGAAAATAAAATCCAACTGTGGAACACCATGTTGCCCCCGTGTGAACTTTAGGTGACATCCCATCTATAATCCATAAGGTTTAACGTGACGCCAGCTCCTGCATCTGTTTCTCTCGAAGTCTTTCCACAGGTTTACATCTGTGATTTAGAGAATATTAAGAAGCACATTTGTGAGGTCAGACTCTGATGTCGGAAGAGAGGAGCCCAGTCTTGGCTCCATGCGTGTTCTTATAAACCTTCTTTTGGGTTCTGCTACAGCAAGGACCTCCACCGACTGTCAAACTTGTTTTAATGCAATCAGAACAAGACCGTCATCCTGCCAACTGCTAAACCCAGCAGGTGCCAGATGGAGAAGTGAGGTTTAAATGAACAAAATATGCTAAAAGGACAGAAAAGTAACCAAAAAAGGGGTCAAATGTTAAAAATTCAGATTCAGCTTTATTTAGAGAGCACTTTTCCTCTTATGTTTTACATAAAATAATAGTCATCACAGACACATTGTACCAAAACAAACAGTAAAAAACATTCCATCAAATCAAATGAAACATGAGGACATGTAAAAGCTGCTTAAAAGCAAAGCAAGAAAGATTTTGTTTTGGCTTTTTTCTTGTTGAATTAGAAATTTCAATTGAATGTTGAAATTGTTGAAATCTGCTTTGTCTCGTTGATTTCACGTCACTCTGCTGTCAGCTGGTATTTATTGTGCTACTAATGTATATTTTTAATGCTTTTGCTTTCTTGTACAGCGTCCTTGAGTTTTTGAAAGTCAACGCATCTTACTGAAGTGGGAAGGTAGTTTTGTCTTCTATAAAATGTAATAAGATGATTAAACTAGAAACAAGACAAAAAAACTTGTTGTGATTTTGTGTTCTTGCAGATCAACGTTAAAAATTAGAGGATTTTTAAAACTCCTGAAAACTGAGCGAACTTGATCTCAAAAATGAAATCTGTTGTGGTTCAGTCCGACAAAAATGTTCTGACTTTTAGACTAAATCTCAGAGCCAAACAAACACAAAAAGGCTTTGTGGACCTTCTCACCAAGGCCTGTCTAAAATCTTTCAGTTTGAATCAAAGCGTGAAAAATACATCTCTTTTACTGTATCTGCAGTTTGTGCTGTTATTAGTTGGCCGACCTCTCTGGACCGTTAGAAGTGTTAGTTTCTTTGTGTGTTGAAGCCTCCACAATGAGGAGATGCGCATTAGTGTGTCTCCGCCGCCCCACAGGGACAGTAGTTACAAGTCTTTGTTGCTTAGCGTGACACACAACCACTCCCACAGACTCCAGTGGGAGCAAACAACCATGCAAATGCTGAGCTCCTGCATCCAGATGAAGTGATGCAGTCGGACGGGGCATTGTGCAGTCTTCTGGCAAAGACAGCGAGCGCTGAAATGTAGGTGCACGCTGTCTGAGAGCTTCTGCTGCTGTTTTTTTATTCATATCTCTTCGCTCATTCATCTTTTCTTCCCAGCCATATTTTCTAGGCCAAGCACATATTCCACTCCAGTTGTCATGCCAACAGATTAGCGTGCTGCAGGATGATTTCAGCAACGTAGTCTTGGGAGCGTGCATGTGACTTTCTGCACACCGACATGCTGTTTTTAAAACACATTTCTGACATTACTTTTTGTTGGAATAATGCAGTTGTGATTTTACGGTTCTGGTGGGCAAGATCGGTGCCGTGACTTCCTCCAAACTGGGGAAATTGATGGAGATTAAACACGCCTGTGAGCACTTGGTTAGCTTACACAATAGCCTGAAAAATCAGGCTGGAGAGGAGCAGTGAGTGTGACATAATTCACAACTGCAGGAGTCCACTGGGAGGAGGTTTAAAAACGCCTGTTCTATTTTGGTGGTAATATGCTGTGTCATTTCTAATATGAATTACTGAGTCAGTCACTTTCATCTTTCTAATGAATCACTGACTCAACTTTTCTGCTCAGTTTTGAAGGTACATCTGCATTTAATCTGAGTCAACCTTTTTGTCCTTTTATTACGTTTTCTCAAATTAATCTGTGAGGTTTTTTGCAGATCTCCCACCTGGAAATGCAGCAAATCAAGCTTTTGACACATAAATCTTCTCATTCATCTGCTGTTTAAAAAACAAAACTAACTCAACCTAAACATCCAATTAGTGAAACTTTTGCCATAAAGTTTTTGAAATCCACCACCGAGGACAAACTTTTCCCGATCGGTAACTTCAGATGTACTGCAGGAGATAATAAATGTACATCAGCTCTTCTACGTCATAGGAAGGGTTTAGACCGCTTCAGACGTGTAGATATAAATCAGTGCTGCATTCGTACACAAATTAGCATACAGATGCATGTGTGGTTGTTTCCGGCAGATGCCTCTTTGTTGATTGTGCTTTTGTGGCCTTGAGCATCAAGACCTCAGAAAGTGGAGCAGAGCAGCGGCTTTGATGCTGTGATGTCTGCAGGATGGCGCTGCAGCGACCCTTCCTGTGTACACACAACAAAGTGGATGTAAAATCTTTTGATGCAGCACAGATTACATTTTTAAGACGTGTAATACTTGCTCAAAAGTTCATGGGAAAAAAGCTTAAGACTAAAGGTACTAGTCAGCAAAACTTGAACTTATTGATTATTATTGACTTATTGACTCTAGAAAGAAATGACAAATATTCCATAAAAAAGGAATGAGCATAATTTGAAATTTAGAATTAACTTTTAATAGAGATCAAAGATAGATTCCACTTCATGCGAAAGCATTAAATTGGAAAACAATGTGAGGAAGACAGCCTTTTATGCAAAAAAAGATTCACTAAATAAAAATTTTAACTCCCTCTGATCAGACCACTAATTATGGTTCATGCTCCAACTTTATGTTCTCCTTAAACTCACTGAAGAAACTGAATTTCCCTGGGAGTCAACAGCAATTTCTTGTTTTCCCTGACAGCTCATGGTTTCTCTGCTCATTTGACATCACAGGGATGACAATGGATAAGCAGATTTACTGACAGCAGGCAGGAAGTCTGAAGCAGAACGATAGAAACAAAAATACTGAATGGAATCCCTGTTAAAATCAATCATTACACCCCTGCTATCTATACATCTATCGAGACAGTTATCCAGACTTTTATCTAGACATCTATCAGGACATCTATGTAGACATCTAGATATCTATCTACATGTATCTAGACATCTATCTATTCAATTCAATTACATTTTATTTCTAAAGCCCAATATTACAACACAGTTGTCTTAATGGGTTTCACACCAGTATTCGTAAAGAAGAACATAAAGCCAGTCATCAAATATAAACAATAGCTGTTGCTAAACTAAACTAAACAGACTAAACTAAACTGGGCCTCCCTACACTTTTTCCCTCCTTCTCAGTAAGGAAAAACTGAAAAAAGATTTTGGGGGAAAAAACATAAGAAACCTCAGGGATGTCCACATGAAGGAGGGATCCTCTCCCAGGAAGAAGAGGCGATGTGCCAGAACTGTTAAAGAAAAAAAAGCTCATCTATACAACTACATGGTTGAATAGTGTAGCAGATGGGCTTCATCCAGATCTAGATACCTATATATTTGTGTTGACATCTATCTGGACATCTACCTGGACACATCATCTTCTAGATGTTTATCTGGACAGCTACCTGGATATCTAGACATTTATACAGAAATCAAGACATTTAAATAACAGTTGCTTCCATCCCTGCTTTCAGGTTTGAAGTGTTGAAAATCTCCAGAAATTGTATTACATTACATTTTTCAAAGAAAATGAAAAGGTTGAAGGTGTAAAGTTTCTTTCATGACTTGATTAATCTTACTGCAGCTCCCACTCTGCAAACCAAACCGATGGAATTTAAAGAGTGTCTGCACGCATAAATATGCGCACAAGTGTGTGCTGTCATTGTATATTTATAAGCTTCTGGTTTATTCATGCACAGTGCGGTACCTGTTATTTTTCAGCTGATACGGTCAGAATAGATCTGCGCTGCATTTATGTTGCTGCACGTATGTTTGTCCTACAGCTGTCAGTCACCGTAAACCTGCCTCCATTTTGCTCCGTTTCACCTCCTTCACCAGATCCGCCTCCTCCTGCTTGTCTGCTCCGACTCTTTTAGCACATAGATCTCATTTATTCATGCTTTTGGGCCCTTGCTGCCATTTTTAGCCACCTGCCTGGAACTCTTTTTAAAAATTAACCAAGTTGACAAGTTAACAAAAATAAATTAAACACATCTTCGCTCTGCTGGGTTAATGCTGGACCAAATGAGGGAGGGAGTGAATGTTTTTTCTAAAAAGTATTTTTTTGGCTGCTGGATCCAACAACCGAAGAAACAGTCTCCAACAATTTGTCTATTTCTGTTAAAAATGAGTTGTAAAGATTGTCATTGTGTTGTGTAACAACAACCGTGGGACTAATGAGTGAACATTTACTGCAAGATGATTCTCGTAAGATCTTGTTTTGGTGCAGAGCAGCTGAAAGAGGCTTGGTGTGCTGCCATCTAGTGGTCAGAGGTTTAAGTGGAACACAAAAATAAGACACCGAACTAAATGTTTGGGAATAAGTCATTAATCAAAATTACCCTTTGAGATCAATACTAATATTGCCAAATAAAATACTGCGATATTTTACGGGATGGATTTTTTTTTTTCCTACACCCCTACTGTTTGATAGACCAGAGCGCACATTAAGTTCAGTGTGTAAACGTACCCAAGCACGGTATTCAAAATCTTTATTTCAGCACTTTTTATTGTGGGATGACGCCATCTTTCTTTGATTCATTGTGAGTGGGTAAACAAAAGATGACAGGCGATCTGACTGCATTACATATATAAGAATTACTGCAAGGTAAAGAGAAACTGTTTAAGCAAGTGAAACCAGATAGGTTCACAAAGTAACCACTAGATGGCTTGACACGCTAACAAGTCAGCCCTTCCCAATATGGCTGCAAACACAACTTTTTTTTTGGCTTCTGTGGTTCAATTCAGTATTTTTTAAACAACAAACATTGACCCTGGAGAACTTAAGAACAATTTTCTTCTAGGCTTTTACTGTGAAGTAAATTTGAGTTTGTTTTTTTTTTCATTTTAGGTAGCAAGTATCAGCAACCAAAAAATAAAATAAAAATAAAAACAAAAAACATTTGACCCTGTGTGTTCTCCAGATTAAAAACAAGTCTTTTTGCTAAAGCTTTTTGTATTTTCCTGCTTTCACTGCATTTTCTGGCTGATCAGGACAGCACAGTTTGTTGCTACACTTTCAGTGCATAGTGCTACACTCGATGATGACGGTAGATAATCAGGATTATTCTGATTTAGGACACTTGTGAACTTTTATTAAATAAAATATAAACCATACCCATCTTAAGAGGTGCTAAGAAACATTTCTTTAGTTGAAAAGCAGCTCGTTCTGAGAAAATGATTGTTTTAAAATCTCTAATCAACCTATTTGTGTGCTATTACATGTTTGTGAGGTATTCTCTGTTTCCGGTCCTCTTCTTCTCCCTCTCCTTTTCCTTGAGGCAGACTTTACTCATTTAGCTTGATGAAGAGGCAAAGACATAGATGGGACTCCTTCAGTTCATCGTCCCTTTGGAGTTCTCTCCTAAATCGATGCGTTTTCTCCTCCTGTTGTCTCTGCAGATATAAAAATAAGCCTTTCAGTGTGAAAAAGGTCATGAGTCTGTGCTGGGGGGTTGGGGGAAAGGTTGATAGTGGTCAGAGGGGAAAGCAGCCGGCTTTCCGTGTGTACACAAACACACACGCACGTCACAATTGAGCCTCATTAGGGACGTCAACAGATGCTGTACTGGCGCTTGATTACTTTTGGATTACTCTGTTAGCAAAGCGGAGGATTAGAAAACGGAAGTGTTTCCTCCTTCACATCAAACCGGACAAACAATTTTAATAGAAAAAGACATTTTTGAAGGAAGTCTGAGGCGTTTTGCTTTTGATCCTGTCAGTGAATTCTTGACATTTTCAGCCTTAATCATTTTTAAATGACTTACTTGTTTCCTAAAGCTTTAAGCGCAGTTTGTCCCCTAAATAATCACGTCAACTGGATCTTTCCTGTCATTATGAGTTCACTTATGACACATTGATCTTAGCTGACTTTTATTCTGAAAGTCTTGCCCGTTTTGCTTATATTTGTGCTGTTTAGAGGAGCCAAACGGTTCCAGGTTGTTTAGATTTCATCACTTTTTTTTTTGTGAAACTCAAATTTCTATTTATTGTATTTTTTCCATACAATGACCTAAATATGTGGAATCAGTGAGATATCCTACCTGAAAAACTGTGTTCAAATGTGTTTAAATTCTGGATTTTGTTCTTAAATCTTTGGTTTTTTTACGTGTTTTCCCATCAGCGAGCAGAGCATCTGCCAGGCTCGAGCCTCTGTCATGGTCTACGATGACACCAGTAAGAAGTGGGTTCCCATCAAACCTGGACAGCAAGGATTTAGTCGCATCAACATTTACCATAACACTGCCAACAACACCTTCAGAGTGGTCGGCGTCAAACTGCAGGACCAGCAGGTACCAGTCAAACTGTCTCTGCACCAAACTATCCAAATTTTATCATTTATCATTGGAACAACTTATTGATTAAACAAATAATCTGTTTTTGTTAAACTAATTATTATTATTATTGTGTTCACGAAGCTCCTGAAGCTTGAAAGTTTGCAACTGTGATAAGAGAATTTTTAGACTAAATTGTATTAAAAGAAAAATGCTCTGATTTTCTACCAACAGGATTCCACAAAACTTTGGAGGGCATTTTTTGTATGTCTTTAAGCATCTTTACTAAAGTTAAAAAAGCGCTTTGTTGCCCACATTTACATCCTGCTGTACCCGTAAAGTTTTCGGCTGCCGTCCGAACTAAAATCAACTTCCCAGTTGTCATTTTTACAGCAAAAGACAAGCAGTTTTTTTTCTTTTAACTTTTATGCTAGACTCCCAGTAAAGATTCTTTCAAAATAAAAGCTCTGTGGGAGGATTCCGCTGCAATAAATGACCCTGAAGCCTAAAGATGAACATGCAACGGAAAAGGAAGAAAATGTATTCAACAAGAGCTGATCGGTGGTCACTGTTTGTCAGTTAACACTTTCTAAGTTAATTTTTCTTTTCTGTGCCATGAAAGAGTACAGCAGTGCACTAAACTCTTATTTACTACTGTTGAGAATTTATTTTGTCTGTTATTTTGTCAACTGGTGACTCTTTCCTCTTTTTAAAGAAATCCCAGACTGTGTTGAACTGTTATGACTTACTCATATTAAATATTTGCTGCTTTAGATGGAGAATCCTAATTCTCTTCACCTTTCTGGCACATTTGATCGTCTTTTTTTAGTCAAACCTGCACTTTAAACAATAAAGGGCAAACCAAAGATTAGCCGTGTGAGATATTGTTCAATTTTAGAACAGTGCTAAAAGAAAATTAAAAGTGAAGTAAAAAAGTTTGAATTTCGAGACATCAAAAGTTATTTTTTTTGTCTGAAAGGAAATTGTCTTTTCTAGACATTGTTAAAACTGTAGAGTGTATTTATGTGACCTATAGCAGATGCATGTCATGTTTGGAGCACAAAGAAGAATGCTCCTTTTGCTTAAAATACATTTCCTCATCTTTCACAGGTGGTTATCAACTACTCAATAGTGAAGGGTCTCAAGTACAACCAAGCCACTCCCACCTTTCACCAGTGGAGAGATGCCAGGCAAGTCTACGGCCTCAACTTTGCCAGCAAAGAGGAGGCCACCACCTTCTCCAACGCCATGCTATTTGCCCTCAACGTCCTCAGTGCTCAGGATGGAGGTGTGTTCTCATTTGACTCATTTACAAAAATGAACTGATAGAAAAAAAAATGAAGATTTTGATGAGAAGAAAATAATGTTTATGCTGTTGCAGTCAGTGACTCAGCCCCTCCCACATCTGAAAGCTGTCAGCAAACAGCTGAAGAAGTTTGTTCTGCAGCTTGGGCTTCAGACACATTACCCAAAATGCCACCACGCGGCTACCTAAATACAAGTTTTTCTGCTTCCAATCCTCAGATGAGGCAAACGATTGTTTCTGCTCTTATCAGGAGAAAATAGATTCATAAACGCTGCCTCACAGAAATACACAAATATAAACTGCAGGGGAACAGAATGAGATAGAGGGGCATTCACAGCCCGCCACTCATTCCTGCAGCGGTGGTGTACACCCCCCCAGTCTTTTAATTAGCATGACTCATTGAGAGGATCTCCCCTGGGTCCTGAGCTCGGGAGTGGACCTTTTCATCTGCATGCTAACATGGGGCAAGGGCAGCAGAGGGACTCAAAGAGAAGGCTGCAGTGACAGCAGCTGCAGGCTGATCTGAGCCAAGCACTAAAACGACACATGGTTACATTGGATGCAGGTTCATATGAGTGAATAAGGGAGAAAAAGAAGATTGGTGTTGGATCTGATCACCAATTTGGACGGTCCCATAGGTTATGTGTTGTCTTTGTGGTATTCATTCAGGAGTGATTACACCTTCTAGTGACACGGAGGACAAAAACATGGCCTATGTGGTCATTTTGACTTAAAACACAATACAATGTTTGATCAGTTGGTTGAATTTGCTAACTACCGTCTCCAAGCTGCAGTTGTATTTCATGACACACAGATAATCAACTTCTCATGTGGCTCGGTGACATTCAGCCATGCAGCTTCCAGACAAACCCAACGTTTTGAAACCTTAGCCAAAGATGCTCGCTGCACTGCTGGTGGTGTGGGCTTACTCAAACATGACACACGATACCCGGGCGGGGAACGAGGTGAGGAGGAACAAAGAGGTGGAGATGGACAGAGCAGGAGTGGGAGAGTGGAGGAGTTGGGATAACTGAGGCAGGATATGGTCAGGGGGGAGTGGGTCTGCCAGTGTCTGTGCATCTGCTACAACCGCTTTCTCTTCTGCACAATGTCATGTAGGTACTTTTTTTTTTTATTTAAAATGATTTCCATGATGTGTGACTGTAAAAACGCACGTTTAGAGGAGAGTATCACAGAAATGACTAAAGATAAGATCAAAACAGTGTTGTTTTTAAACAGCAAAGGGCCATTAAACACGTGAAAAAGTTGATGCATGAATAGAATTTTCATTGTGTGAACAGTCGAAGACTTATGTTAGCTCAAAAAGCGCCATTTATTTAGCTTTTGCAAGGTACAACTCAAAGGTTACAAAGGTTAAAATGAGCTAACACCGTGTGCTACAAATACACACATGATTTAAGCAACATTTTCAGCAGACTACTGGCCAGGTTAGTGCTCAGATTTATGAAGGAGCTTTGTGGAAACTTAAGCTTCTCGTTTGAAGAAAATTTACAAATAATCACAAAAACAAAACGCTTACTGTATTTTCCACACTTAAAGGCACACTTAAAAACTTTCATTTTTAAAAAATAACAGTGCGCCTTATAATCCAAAACGTCTCATACAGTATATGAATTCATTCTGCTGCAAACATGGTTTGGTGTGTAGCTAGGGTGTAGAGTGTGGGACTGTGTATTTTTTCCTGCATTACTAACAAGTTTGGGAGTGAATAGTGCCTTATCTATCACATACGTTTGAAAATAGATCATTCATTGACAGTGCACCTTATCGTACAGAAAACACTGTATTCATAATTTTATTCAGGAAAAAATAAACTGCATCCACTGCTGCCCAGTAACTTTTGGGAATAAGAGATGGCGTTGGCGTCTTTCACAGTAAAAAAAAACCCACACATCTTGATTAATCCAAGAAGTGGAGGTGTTTTGGAGGAGCATTTTTTTTAAACATGAATATAAAATTGTTTTTTTTTGTTTTTTTTTATCAGAGTTCAGTCAGAACTGAGGTTTTTTGTGTAACTAAAGCAGAAGTTTTCTTGTCATGTTTTGAATTAATTACACTCCATATCAGGGCCTCCATCTGCACATCTCACTAATGATGTTACACCATTCTAACTGCAGGCAGCTTGTAGATGGGATCACAGATCATAGAGATTTTTTTTAGCCTCTCTCAAAGGTGTTTGTTCAGAAAAAACAAACACATGAAATAAAATCTCTGCATTTTCCCACACTGGATCATTTTTCTTCAAGAACGTAGAGGTGAGGTTTCTAATGGAGGAGTCGAGAAATCATCAGACAAGTCATTAACTTCCATTTAGTGAGAGGATTAAAAAGCTCCTCGTCCAACGTGTCTCATTAGCAAAGAAGAAAGGACACACTGACTGATTGCTCTTTCATTCGCTGTCCTTAATTGACACTAAACTTTAATTAACTGGTATTGGATTTTGAGATGCATCTTTTCTCATTTCTGTTTCTCCTCTCATCTTTAGGTCCAGCTCTCCAGCGCCAAGTCCAAAACGGCCCATCTTCAGATGAGATAGAAGCTCAGAGAACAAGGTGAGACGGGGATGAAAAACTACAAGATTTTTTCAGGCTAACATAGTTTAACAGCTGAAATGGTTTCAAAAATCTAGACCTCACCGGCAGGTAGCAATTTAATCCACTGGATTATGTTACTAATTAGATTATAAAATGCAATCTGATCTTAACTGGGTGGATTAGTTTTGGTTTCCTCACTTCTGCCCGACCACAAACAGAAAAACTCACCAAAATTTGCATGCACTTAGTACCCGGTGGAAAGGAATTTTGGGCATGGTGAATGACACCCCCCCCCCAAAAAAAAAAAAAAAAAAAAGATGACATCACAGCGGGAGAAACCATCACAATGGCCAAAATCTTTTATTATTTTAATTTTTAAAATCCACGAGCAAAATCAAAACACACGTGTCGAGGAGTTCCAGAGAAAGTTTTAATGTTATTTGGGATGTTTACAGGACCTACAGCTCGGCTGTCATTTTGTGGCAAAATGTACACTTTGGCAAATTTCACATTTTTGCACAAAATGGGAAAAAAAAAACTTTTGGTTGAGCGCTGGTCACAGAAATTCACACACGGTACCAGGTTAAATCTGCTCAAATTTCAATAGTTGTTTTATTCTGGTTTTAATTGAAATTTCCTTTTTATTTAAAATAAGACATAAGAGCACTAAAACACGGGAAGAAAAAATTAGAGAACTTTACTTGATAGGAAATCCTTAGAAAAAAAGCTAAAAAGCATATTTTTAACATGAAATTATTCATCTGATCCCTTTTATTTACTTGTTTTATCGAGTGCTGTTTAATTTGGATGTTGCTCTTTCATACTCTTAATGTCATAAATATCAATTTTCTCACCAATGTTTTAACGAATGTATTTGAGTTGTAATGATATTCTTCTCATTACACCATATTTTTAAAGACAGTTGAATTTTTTGTTTTTTGATGTGTTTATTTACTTTTCTTCTTTTTAAACTCAAGTGTCCTGCAGTCTGACAGACCTAATGGTTTTTTATTTCATGAATTATGTTTCTACTTTTAAAAATAAGCCAGTAAATGTTTATATGTCTGTATTAAAGGTGCAACATAAACAAAGTTGATTAAATCAAAGACAAGATGTTAAAAATTAGCCTAAACTAATTTCCTCAAGCATTTTCATAGGATTTCTAATCATAACCAGAGACGTCACTTGGTTTTAAGAACTGGGGGGGCTTAGCCCCCAAGAGATGCACACAATATGAGGAAGCAGAAAGTTGTATTCTGGTTGACTAAATATTCTAACCAGCTGTGGTGAAATGCTCCCTTCTGTGTACCAAAATTATCATGTGAGTAGCCCTTCAGCTTTACCTGTCTGGGCCACATATCGTAGTGGAATGAGTTCCTGCAGCAGCTTCACAGTTTTCCCTCTCTGTTTGCTCTCCTTTCTTTGGAATACTCAGCTCTTCATCTGCCTCTCCTCCTCGTCAGACAATAGGTCAGACAATGATGTCAGTAACAAAAGCAACAAAACAAAGGGAGCAGGCAGTACTGATTATTTAAACCTGCCCCTCAGATATCAATTAGGATATTGTACTCAGATCATGTAGTAATAACCATCATCCTCTACATTATGAACAATAGTAGCTTCAAACCCAGAAGAATAATGTGTTGGTTATTTGCTCTGAAATCATAAATTATTTTAATTTCTCCATATCATAATGTACATTTTGACACTCCTTTAGTTCCAGATCCAACTTCTTCCACAGTTTTACACACAGACACACAATATCCTCTACGTGTTATTCGTACCATCGGAAGTTTGAATTATGCTGTTCCTCTTAATTTATGAGAATTGTCTCTTACTATGAATAATTTCTGTAAATTATTTGTAATCAAGAATGTTTAGCTTTATTTATTAATGAAATATGTTTTCAGGTTTGTGTTTTTATTTGTCTGGTGTGTGTTTTCCAGGAAAGTTTAGCATCAATTATTAGTACCAAGAAACGTTTTCTTTTGTATTTTTTTCAATTGGTGTTCTGTTTATGCTTAACTGTTGCGCCAATTTGTTTTATAATTACCAAAAATCATGCCTTTTTTTTTACATTTGATGAAAATGTATTGCTGTCCAACATTTTTTTTAAATAGTATAAGGTTATTTTTTTATAGTGCTAATAAGATTATTATAATTGTAGTAACTATAAATAATATTAGTGTCATCTGCAAATAATCGAAACTTGAATAAATAAGATACGTTAAATATATAATTTATGTACATGTTAAACAATTTTGGTCCTAATACAGAGCCCTGGGGAACACCACAAGTAATTTCCAGATTAGTAGATGCATGCTGCCCAATGTTAACACATTGTTTTATTTCTGTTAAATAACTTTTTATCCACTTTCCTGCCATTCCTCTAACTCCATACTGTTTGGATTAATTGAACAGAACTTTATGGTTTATCAAATCAAACGCAAGTTGAATAAATCTTATATGGTGCAGGATAGCTGAAATGTTTCATATTTCATATCCATTTTTAGTTCCATTAAAGTTCTAATCAGACTTTCTGCATCACAAATGTCCATCCCGTGAAATATTTGACTCAACTCTGATGCACCGGCGTGGAAAGTAGCAGTGAAAGCGTGGACTGAGTTTTCAAAAATGTGGATGATCTCTGTGAAAAACTGGAAGGGTTTGGATAATAAAGCGCTGACGCTTCCTTAACACTGTAAATTAAATGTAAAGTAAACAGTTTTATGATCATAAGCAGAGAGGTGTATCCTATGATTTATTTAAACTAACGTTTCAGCATCCACAAAATATTTAGGGATGCTTAAGAAAATTTTAAAATACGCCTAACGACGCCACTGATCATAACCGTATCTGAAGGTAAACAGAATAATTTTTTTAATCGTTTGTTGTTGTTGTTTAATCTGCTTGAGTTGGGAAGTAAATAAAACTATTTGTTTCTTTCAAAACTAAAGCAGTTGGACTTCTCCAGTTCAGGACATTCTAAAAAACTCTCCGTGATTTCTTTTCTGCTGCCCCCTTCAGGCAGATGATGGAGCAGCAGCAACAGCAGATGCAGGCTCATATGGAGCGGGAGCGGCGCTCCTCCAACTCAGGTTGGCAAAACACAAACCATGTTTCGGTGTCAACGCAAACATCCTTCAAACACTCAGGAACATCAAGTTCAAGTTCTCCTCTCTGCTTTCCAGGTTCTCCGTTCCAAGGCCACCCTGCTGTCCTCTCTGTGGCCCCACCTGTAGTTCCTCCCCCAGCAAACATGGGTGGTCCTCCTCCTCCTCCGCCACCACCAGGCCCACCGCCACCGTCAGTAGGGGCATCTGCTCTGCCTCCTCCGTTACCGGCAGGAGGAGGAGGAGGCGGTCAGGAGGACGAGGCCCCGGCACCCACGGGTCTGGCCGCCATGATCGCCGGAGCCAAACTGCGACGCGTCCAGAGAGTGAGACGCCAGAGTTTGATCTCAGTTTCCACGGAGGGATTTCCTCTGACACGTTCTCTCTGCTCCACAGTCTGAAGACGGCTCATCTTCATCTTCAGGAGGCAAAAACGAAGCCAACCGGACGAGCGGGGGCAGCGGGGGCCTGATGGAGGAGATGAACGCTCTGTTGGCTCGAAGGTCAGAGTCCTGATCGAAGCGGTAGCGTGCAGAACTGCTGCTGCTGCTGTCATATGACCACTCCCTTCAGTGGGTTCTGATTTGAGGCTTCTTGTTTCTCCCAGAAGGAAAGCAGCAGAGAAACCGGATGATGCTCAGAACGTAAGTGATGGATCAGCAGAGAAGCATCATTCCTCACATCAGGATGGAGAAATGATCCTTGAGTCCTGACAGGCTGAACGAAGGGGAAAATGATCCATAAAGAGTCTCAGTCCACTACCACCTCTGAGATCAGTGATCCTCCCTGATGCATTTCTCTGTTCTTCTCCAGGATGACCCAAACTCTCCTTCTCCTAGCACCCGCAGTGGACAGAGTTCCACAGGTCAGACGCTCTACACCCCTGTCCTGCGTTCATCTCCTGTCCAAATCTGCAAACCTCCCTTCTGTTCTTTCTGTGCTCTCCACAGACGGCGCAAAGAAACCCTGGGACCGCGCTAACTCTGCAGACAGATCGATGGTTTCAAGGTAAGAGCGTCCCCGATCAGCTGATTCCATGACACCAGAGCTCTGTCGTTCACACCATTCTCTGGTCCTGCAGAGTACGAGCTGCAGGCAGCAGCAGCGACACAGACTCATTAGACCTCGATAAGATGAAACAGGTAAAAAAGAAACATTTTAGCACATTAAAGTATGTTTGTGGACAACGTTTCTAAAACTCTCCTGTCAACATCGTCATAGGAAATCCTGGAGGAGGTGTTCCGTGAATTGCACAAAGTGAAAGATGAAATCCTTGATGGTATGAGTTTTTTTTTTTTTTTTTTTTGGGGGGGGGGGGGGGGGTGTTCTATAATAATTCTGCTCTGAGATGTAAAATTTCAACTGAGACCATCAAGAGACTGGTTTGAATTATCGCAGTAGTTATGAGTCATTGTAACCACTAGGGGGCACTAAAAGAGGGCTGGAGTTAACTGAGAAAAAAACAAAAGTACAAATAGAAGATTGATTTTTAAAGATACCTTTCTGCTAGTGCTTAAAAAATGTAAGACAATTTAAAACAAATAAAAAAAATATCTAAAAAGCTTAGATTGCATTAAAAGGGTTCCTGTGGAGTCAATATTTCAACAAGAGTTCCTTACAAAGTTGAAATGCCAAATTCTAACACATCAAAATGATTCAAAATAACTTTATAAAGAAAGCAGACTTAGACTAAGGAATGCAGACAAAAAATTAAATCTGACACGTTTGAATACAAACGTTAAATCAGAAAGTCCACAGAGTGTGAAGCATCTTTACTTCTACTGTCTTTGTTTTAGGGACACGAGAATCTTTTTTGTTGTTAATTACCAAAAAAAAAACCAACAACTTAAAATTAAAAACATTAAAACTTAGTGAAACAATGCAAAACGTTTCTGTAAAAAGGTATTATTTTAAAATGTTTAGATTTATTTTTAAACTAAAGCACAACTAAAACTCCAGTCAGAATATTCTGCATAAATCTAAACAGATTTTTATCAATCAAGCAAGGAGAATATTTTTATATTTATTTTATTATTTTATATTCACCAACAAATTTTGGTCTGATTTGGAAGAATTTATAATCAGAAAAATTTAATTAAAAAATATCAAAGTTCATGTTTTTTATGTCATGTTATAATTGGAATGTACGTGGTTTGTTCAAAAAATGTATACATATATATTTTTTTGTCATTCAGCTGTTAATTATTTTTTTGCGAATTCACAACCTTGTTTTAATTGATATTATCTGTACTTTAGTACAAAACAATAGAGCCCGTGAAAAATGTGAAGGCTACAAGAACAGTTAATCTTTTAAAGGAACTGAATATTTTAAAATAAATTTTCTTTTCTATATTCAATAAGCCACTTTAAGCATTTGAATTGTAAATATTGATTGTTGACGGACAGGTTGCACAGTATTTGTAGAGTTTTCTTAACTTATTTTTTGTGTTTAGTTCTTAACAAACATTGAGAAAAAAACTCTCAAAAAGCAGTGAATTCAGTGAACAAGTTTATGGCAACAAGAAGTAAGATGTACCATATCAAACATACCACCTTTTCAGGACTTTTGTACAGGTTATATTCGTAAATTTGTAAAAAGAAAAAAAAATATGAATGAATAAATACATTTTAAGCATATTCGAACTTGGTTGGAAACCTGAAGGAACAAAGAAATAATTTTAAAAAAATGTAAATTAAAGTTATTAATTAAGAAATGAAATATATTTATGTATATTTTTCCTTCTTACTTTCTTAAAGACAGCTGTATTGTAAATATTTCTATATGTCTTCTCTCTTTTAGCCATTAGAAATGAACTCAGTCGAATTAGCACGACATAATCTCAGAGAGCCACTCTCCAACAAGGACCACTTGTTGGGAGCCCCCCCAGCAGCAGCTGCTGTGGCCCTGAAGAGGAGGAGGAGGAAGACGAGGCCCAAACTGTGACATCTGCTCATCGTGCTCAGCTGCAGCGTTGCAGCAACCCGGTTGCAGCAACGCCTCACATGTGTCTGTGCAACTCTCCCCGTTTGTTCTGACGGAAAAGGCCGGACCGGGGCGCCCTGTCGCACTGATTCTGTTCCTGTCTGTCGTTCCCCTTTCCTCCCATCTGTTCACAACCCAAAGGAAAATTATAAAACCCAAATATTTTTGCTTCTTTTCAAAAATATGTTTTAAACTGTTTGTGCGTTGTTATTACTATCATCAAAACGGTGTGATATTTGAGCTTCAGTGGAAATGATGGGAGATAAAGAAAAGAATATGATAGTATTAATGATGTTTTCGCTTTAATATTGCACATGCCTATAAGTCAGTCTTTATTTCTTTTTTATAAGTGTTGTTTTATTTCAGCTACATTGGTGATTTCTTTCATTATTTGGCTAATTTTTTTATGTAACATTTTCAACTGTTTTGCCAACATAATGTGTGCAGCCACTGATAAAAAAAAAAAAAAAATTGACCTAAAAACCTTTTGGAATATTGGTATCTTAGAAAACTAAGAAAGGAAAAAAAACAATATTTGTGATGTTAATACAAATGTTTATTAGCTGCAAGGATAATATGAGGTATTGTTCATTCTCTCCTTTTATGAAAAAGTGCTTCCTGGTTTGAAAAATGAAAAAAAAAAAAACTCAAGTTCAAAAGAAATTCAAATAAAACTGTGAACGTCTTGATAAATAAGAAAGTCTCTGTGACTTATTGTGGGATGCTGATGCAAATCTGAGATTTTTTTTATCTTAAAGATAGACAGTTTTATTAAAAAAAATGCTGGTAATTTACTACTGCAAGCATTATTTAAAAAAAAATAAAAACATAAACAAATAATCAGGTTTAATTGGGAAATCAAAAATCAGTTGGAATTTTGTACTCACTTGGCAGTATCTCATTTGTTTAGAAACATGAGTCCATTATATATATTTGTAATTAGTTAAATTACTATTTAAAATTCTTAAAGACCAATAAAAAAGTGCTTATTTGTCACCGACATTATCAGTAAAATAAATAAACAACCCCCATCACCAGACACTTGTGTTGAATGAAGTCTCGCGATAGTTCGAACGACCGAGCATAGTGGCGACGAGAAGTGTTGTGAGACGGAGCGGGCCGAGTGTTTGTCGAAGAACAGGGCGCAGAAACGGGGGCAGCCGCAGAGCAGGGGGTGTGTTCAGCGTGTTTGTCCGAACCGGGAGCACAACACGGCTTGGATGAAAGAGGCAAACTGGCGGATTTCAACATGGCATCCGGAGATACGCTGTACATCGAGACAGACGGCTCGGAGATGCCGGCCGAGATCGTGGAGCTCCACGAGATAGAAGTGGAGACGATACCGGTGGAGACCATCGAGACCACGGTGGTCGGCGGGGACGACGACGACGACGACGACGACGAGGACGAAGATGGGCAGCCCATGATCGCGCTCCAGCCGCTGGTCACTGACGACCACAGCTCCATCCACCACCACCACCACCACCAGGAGGTGATCCTGGTCCAGACTCGGGAGGAGGTGGTCGGCGGGGATGACTCGGACCTCCATACGGACGGTGGTAGCGGATTCGAGGACCAGATCCTCATCCCGGTACCGGCTCCCGGGGTGGAAGACGAGTACATCGAACAGACTTTAGTCGCCGTGGCTGGAAAGAGCTCGGTGGGACGAATGAGACGGGGAGGCGGCGCGGGTGGGAAGAAAACAGGCAAAAAGAGCTATTTGAGTGGAGCCGACGGAGGTGGGAGGAAATGGGAGCAGAAGCAGGTGCAAATAAAGACTCTGGAGGGGGAATTCTCGGTTACGATGTGGGCATCGGGTAAGTAGCGCCGGCCCGGCCGCGTTTGCAAGCTCTGTTGCATGAGGCCTCGTTACCAGGGCGTTGTCCTGCTGCACCAGGCTATTTCCTGGAGTGCTGCGTCGCCCCGCAGAGAAACCCCGCACACAGAGCTGTTTTTCGCCCCCAAATCGCTCTGTCGCCGAAGCGAAATGTTTTTGTTTTGAAGGGAGGCCATGTTTTAGGTGTTGCTGGGCGCCGCCATATTCCCGAGACTAGTAAGTATGGCGGCGGCCCCGAAAACATGGCGATAGACGCGGCCGAGCAGAGATGGCGGCGGTGCTCCGGGCAAGAAGACAGCTGGATCCCGCAATCTGTAGGCCTCAGCGCCTTCCCGCACCGAATCCACCGCATTTAGAGCCGCTTAGTCCAGCCTAATGGGGACAAAACGAGCGGGTAGCGGCTAAAATAACATTTCTTTTCGCATCTTTTAGCTTCAAGCGGCGGAAAGGAACGTTTAGCGCCCCGACAAACAGGCTCTGAGAGGCGGGAAGGCGGGGGGCCATGATCCGCCGGGGAGCGGGGTTAGAGGTTAACAGCTGTTATTCCTTCATTGTTTTAAGTTTATTTTGCAGATTTTGGAGGAAAAATCAGATCTAACCCAAAAAGAAGTAATTAATCATTTATTTTTAGTGCTCTCTGCCGGTCAGTTGAGAGAAGCGTTACCGCATCAAAGCCCAGGAAGGCAAATGCATTCATTTTTGTGTGTTTTTGTCTAAAACAAGTAAAATAAAAAGTGATTCATTCTAGAAAAATTATCAAAGGTAATCCTATTCAGGACTAAGAGTAACAGTTTAATTCAATTGTGCATTTTTTTTATTATCATCAATTGCCCTGAAACTGTTTTTTACACAATAATTAAAATTTATTTCCTATTTCTGAAAAAAAAAAATGTTTGTTTTAGTTAAACATTTCTAATTACTAACAGCATCTTTGCTCAATCAAATCACTATATAGTACATTACAACAGATTATTGTATAAGGATAAACTGTAAAAAAACAAAACAAAACACTGAAATCAGAAATTTTACTGATTTATTCTCAGCTTTTGCTCTACATCTTTCATTATTTCAATAGTTGTGCTTTTTGAGTCAAATGTTGTGTTTTTTTGAACTTCTTATGCCAAGGTCTTTACCTTCACAGGGGAACACAAACGGTGGGTTTGCAGCTTCGGTTACTTGTGTGTTTATGTCATCATAAAACCAGTTAGACCCTTTTCTTTCCTCACCTGCTGTCAACAAAACACTTCTACCCTCACTACTGGGTTCGGTTGCTGTGATATCAATCTTTTACAAAATAGAACTTGAGAAGTACTTGGAGTTTAATCAACTGACTTATAAACTTAAGGTTTTTATAGTTCAGCACTTAAAAAAAAAAGCATGCGCTGGTTTTAAAATTTGACATGAATACCTTGTGGCTCGGCACCCGGCAGCGCGGGGCCAAAGTGACACCAGTGTGTTATCCGTTCAGTCTTTGTAATGTGTTCCTAGATGACAACAAAGACATCGACCACGAGTCGGTCGTGGAGGAGCAGATCGTCGGGGAGAACTCCCCTCCGGATTACTCCGAGTACATGACCGGGAAGAAGCTCCCGCCCGGCGGCATTCCTGGGATCGACCTCTCGGATCCCAAACAGCTGGCGGAGTTTGCAAGGTGAGTGGGATGCCCACCATGAGCTCAGAGAGCAGCCTTAAACCAGATGCTGATGCTGCCGCCGCCATGTGTTGAGGGTCATTCAAAAGCACAAAGATCCCCAGCTTTGATTTTAAAGATTTTCCTGTCAAAAGGCATGATAAAAAGTAAAAAGTTGTTTATAAACAGAAATGAGCTAAAATTCAGCCTCTAGGGGGCAGTGTGCACCCTCCGTTGTGCTCATTTGAATTCTTTCATCATAATCTGGTCAAAGCAGGTTTCTGTAAAGAACATCTTTCTAGGAATATTTTAACATTTCTTAGATGTTTGAGCTAAAATGAAATAATCTTTTGTCATTAATGGAATCTAAACTTTAACAATTTCCCAGCTGCTGCTGAAGGAAAACTGCACTTCAAAAAGATCACAGATTTTTTAGGGACATATATGCAAGAAGTTGGACGTAAATTCCTGAGTGATCATTGTCATCCTCCGCATGTCTTGCTTCATCATCTTGAACAGAATGAAGCCCAGAAAGGTCAAAGAGGATGATGCTCCGCGGACGATAGCCTGCCCTCATAAAGTGAGTAGAGTCTTGTGTTGCTTCTCATCTGAAGTTACTCCACGGCTCTTGAGTGCATTCAGTAGAAGCTCCCTGAGTGGTTTGAACGAGTCCATCAGTGTTTGAGGGTGGAGCCAAGGTGGCGTCTTACTTTAAAGCTTTATTTAAAAGCACCTGCCGTTTATATTTGTCCACCTGGAAGCTCACCAGTCCTCTCTTTCTTCAAAGCAGCTCTGAACCCTGTCTGGTTTCTCCTTCCTGTGTCCAGGGCTGCACTAAGATGTTCAGGGATAACTCTGCCATGAGGAAGCATCTCCACACCCACGGACCGCGCGTGCACGTCTGCGCCGAGTGCGGGAAAGCCTTCGTGGAGAGCTCCAAGCTCAAACGCCACCAGCTGGTCCACACGGGGGAAAAGCCCTTCCAGGTTGGCTGACAGATCAAACACTTCTTCCTGTTGTTGAGTGTTTTCCTCCTAAAAATGACGGCGCCCTCTCGTCTCAGTGCACCTTCGAAGGCTGCGGGAAAAGGTTTTCTCTGGACTTCAACCTGCGCACGCACGTGCGCATCCACACTGGAGACCGGCCCTACGTCTGCCCGTTCGACGGCTGCAATAAGAAGTTCGCTCAGTCCACCAACCTCAAGTCCCACATCCTGACACACGCCAAAGCCAAGAACAACCAATGAGGAGCCGTTTACCAGCGGCGCCGCCGACGGGAAGAAAAAAGCTCCAGACTTTTGATTTATATGAAAAAAATCTGACAAGACTTAGAAACACTGATATCCACATGGACCCCCTCATCCCCCATTTTTTTTTCCTGCTGTCAAATTGGATGAAGATCAGAGTGAAGGCTCCCCGAAGATCCTCTCTGTGGCAGGAGGTGGAACCCCTGGACAAACATCAGAGACTTCTTTTTACCACACAGATTAGTAAAGCACTGCTTCATTTGTGTTTTTATTTTGTTGCACACCCCCCCTGCTCTTTAAGTGTGCACATTGTACACTTTCCTCAGGCTGTTTGGTAAAACTGTTTTTTTTTCTCTTTAACCTGGTTATAAGGAGCCGCATTTTGTTTTTCCACACTTTGGGTTTCCTCCAAACACAGAATAACCTTGTATACTTGTATGCTTGTATTAAAAGTAGTCATTAGAGGTGTGATTTCCAGTGGTAACTGCTTAAACATTTAGTCACGAATTGCTTTGTTTTCACAGACGAGTGGGGGTCTAAAGGACGCCACGGCGGCGGCGTGGAAGCGTGCGCCGGACTGATCGTCACTCTTTTTTAGAATGTAATGTACAAATGTCAGCCATAACCTTTCCTTTGTTGGTATTTACACACATGTATCCCAGCAGCCCACAAATAAAAAGGCTCTTTCCAACAGTCTAGCTGCACATCCGCTCTGCTTCCCTTTGATTCTGACCAGATCTGTCGTTTTTACGGAAAAATAATCGTTCTGTTTCTACGTCCGTTCATTTCACCAAAAGTCAATTCAAATCTCACTCTGATTGTCTTTTGATCCATTGTCAACGCGTTCCCAGTGGTCTTTTAATTATGATTATGATGTTCGTAACCAAAGTTCAAAAACCTGTGTCGTTTTCAAAGACAGTTTCTGCAGAGCGGCAAGAGTTCATTAGAAATTCATCTCTGAGTTGTGGGCCAGATTGTTGGCACGGAGTAAGCCTCTTCTCACTTCCCATCATCTTTTTGTTTACACTTTCCCGCTAGCTTACAGAACCCCAATCTAACATTAGCCACACAAATGGCGAATAAATTAGGTCAAGCACAAAAGAGCAGAGTAGGGAGCGTTCACATCAGAACTACAATTGTTTTCACAGATTCAAGGTTTTGGCTGTAAAAATGTGATGATCACTTTAGGACATTTCAGCTTCTGTTCTTTGTCAGTCTTAAGTTTTTCTGCAGGTTTCATTCTAGAAATGACTGCCTTCAGCATCTTGGAAATCTTTATCTGGAGCTCATGCAACTAGAAAACCAATTAAAAAAATAGTAAAATCAGCAAGTCTGTTTTTTTTTTTCATTATCTTTATTTATAAGGCACGTTAAGACAATCAAAATTGAACAAAGTGCTGTACATTAAAGTCTAAGCATAATTTTAAAAAAGGTTATAAGTGAATAAAAAGAAAATGGTGAGGGTAAAAACAAAACTTGAATCTCAAAACTGTTTTTGTGCCAAAAATGTTTTCCTTTCTCCCAGATGTTTGTGAGGCTACAGATCTAACCTTAAAGGTAAGACTCACATTTGTTGGGTCCTTGGTGGTAAGAGTATGAAATAATGCAGGAAAAGAAGTGGCCATGCCCACTTTTAGTCCAGTTTGTTTGATCTGGAAGACTAATTCCACCAAAGTGAAATCCAAAGAAAACACGGTGGTGGTGTGATGGTATGGGCCTACACATTGATACTCAAGCTTAATTTGGGTTTAGGATTCCTCACTGTCCCCCAACAGGATTTTTGGCTTCCCGTCACCGTCCAGATGCTTCGTTAAGCTCCAGACACATCCGAACCCTCTGAGAGTTCAGTGAGTCACAAATCATCAGCTGTAAACCTCAGACCTTCCAGAACAAACAAACGTTTGGGTGGGTTTAATTGCCTCCAGGACTTCCTCTGCCCTCGGAGCTCGCTGGCGCTTCTTCTGTTTTTAGTCATGTCTCTATTTGTGTTTCTGCTCGGCCAGCAGGATTGGCAGAAGTGTATGCGTCAGCGAGGATCCTGCTCTCTGGCCTGATGAGCGGCCCTGCGGCAGGCCTCAGGTCTGCTGCCCCCTTCAGGCTGCAGACCTGAAGGGGAAGAGCTGTCCATGGTGCTGGTCTGTGCGTGAGATCTTTCTTTCGCGCTTTCAGACAGTTTGAACGTCCTCCCCAGCAGAACCTTTGGTCTTCCTGAGACCAGAGTTTCTTCTGCAAGTGGAGAAAAGCTGATTCAAGCATGATTTCACTCAGTAGGGGGAGTTGGTGTCTCTTCTTCCTCAGTTCCCGCTCAGAGGGAGCACTTATTTACTGCTTACTATTTACTGGACTGACAAAGACAGGGGAGAGAAAATGCTCTACTTGATATGCAGCTGAAGTCTGTCAAGCCTCCAACACCTGCTCTCTTTCAGACACTTATTTCATTTTAGCTAATTTCTCCCAGGACTCAAAGAAAATCTTTTTTTTTTTTTTTTTTGAAGTCTTGCGGCTCACATTTACCTGAATGTCATTGGCGTTTTCTTCGTCACGCCTCTTCTCTCTCCATGCTCCGGCCAAGTCTTGGCTCATTTGCACCAGAGTGGGATCTCACCCTAAAATCTCCACTCCAGCGCCTCCTTTCATGTCTCCTTTTATGTCGCTCCGATGACAAACAAAGGTTCACAGAGGAAACTGAACCCCATCATCTGAGGATGATATGATTTAATCTTATTTATTCTGTTCATCAAAAGTGGAAAACTGTAATTTCAATTTTAAAAAACGCAGATTTTTGGGTTTATAGACTAACTAAAGTATAAACTTGGCAAATCCTCTTGAAGAAAACCTCAATTTTCTCCATCCTTTGTGATATAATGAAAGCCTGTCATCTTGTTGAAGTCTTCACGCACTGATTTGTGACTGAAACCAGTAATAATTCCATTCCATCCAATCTGCAGGCCAAATCTGCTGGAAACACATTTAAATCTCTCAAAGTGCTTTTTTTCCCTGCTCAGGGCACAGCAAGAGATGCTATTTCCATGCAGAAAATATGTTGCCAAGGTAACAGAGGAGAGGGAGACCATGTGAGAGAGGCCCCCCTGAACACCAGGACTGCTGCTGCAGATGTTAGAGCTCACTGCTCCACCCTGCCAACATCCACCCCCCCTCCCCATCACCGCACGTCTGACACTCTGCCTTTGAATCCTTTAAATGTCAAGACAGCTGGGGTTTATTTCTGTCTTTCGTATCTATTTATTTTTCTGCAGGAGTGTCAGAAAGCCCGGAAGAGTAAAAGCGGGATTTCACATCCGTGACCTGACTGTAATCACCCACTGCTTAGAGGAGATTTAAAACACCAGCAGATGATTCCCATCTACAAATCAGCACAAAATCAAACACATTTACCAAAGAGCTTCCTATGTGAGGAAAAATACTTTAAATGTAACTAAATCTTTGGACTTATATTTTGAGAAATCTTTTCTTTTTGACAAAAACTTCCTTAAGAGATATAAAAAGAAAACAAATTGAATAATATTTGAATACGTTTAATGTAATTTTGCTTCACAAGCATGTAGTGAGAATACAAGATCTGTCGTCTAATTCATCTTTAGGAGGACGCTGCTCAGTTCTTTTGCCATTTAAAGGTTTTCATTTACATTTTTAACAAAAAGCTTGTAGTCTACATGTGGACTAAACTCAAACTACAACCTGAAGCAGCCACAAAAGGTGTAGCTTTTGGGCAGGTTTGGCTTTTTGCTCAGATTTACCCTGACACATGGAATGGTAATCCAATAGACAAATACATAAACAGAAGTTAACTGAATTAAATTTGCATAAAATTACTGAAAGGTTTGGTTTAAATTGGACAGATGAGGACCAGATGATAATAGGCCATACACTTTTATGTCAACTGCAGGTATTCTTTTTCTTAGGTTCATATAAAACATCCCCTGCGACAGACTGGCGACCAGTCCAGGGGTGTACCCTGCCTTCGCCCATGAGTAGCCGGGTTAGGCTCCGGCAACCCCGTGACCCCGAAAGGGATAAAGCGGATTGGAAAATGAATGAATGAATATAAAACATAAATTAGAGAAAAAAAAATATTCTATTAATTTTTCTGTGTGTTAAATCCTCTTCTCTTGAAAGAAAAATTTGGAGTACCCCAAGGCTCTATCCTTGGACCGTTATTTTTTTTTAATTCAGAGGATTTACTAAATGTTTCTTAAATCAAAGAGACTTTGCTGCTTTCCAACAACATTTCAGTAATGTGAAATCTATACAACAAACGATAACTAATTTATGTCTGTCACACAAAAAAGCATAATTTTGCCTAAAAAAATGCAACCTTAAAGGTCACGTTCACTGTTTATGTCAAAGACCCTCAGATTGAGAATGAACCTGAATGTCTTGGTGATGTCATGTCTGCATGGAGGCGTGTCACTTCACAAGAAACTTTTTAAAAAGTTCTCCTGGTCTTGTCTTTTGGCTTTTAACTACCACAACTCTTCTTAAACGTTTATGTTTTTGAATAAAAGAAGAGTTTTAAAGTTGTAACAAAATTGTAAAGAGTTTCTGTTGTTTTCTCTTAAACAACAGAGTTGAGTTTTTGGTTTTTGGTATCATTTATATAAAAAAGTTCAAAAATAAAGCTCCTCACTGTCATTTATTTGTCATTTTGTAACTTCCTTTTTCATCTTGTTTAAATATGACCTGGTTTTTGAATCATAGTTAAAACACAAACAGCCAGAATCCTTGTTCCTGAACATCTACTGATCTGTTTGTCTTCCAGCTGTTTCTAATCATCACCTGGATCACGTGTATTTAGTCAATCAGAACATGGAAACACCCCAGTCAGCAAATATGCAGCAAAGGGAGGAAAAGGAGCTCTGGAAAAGAGGTAGGGTTGAAGATCTCCAGGACTGAGCAGCTCCACAAAGACTTTTTGTACCATGCACCCTTCACTAATGAGGATTTGTTGATGTCAAATAATCTGTTTAATATCTTCTTGTTTTTCTTGATCCACGACGAAAAGACTCATTTTCAGAAAAGACCTCAAACATAATGTAACTTTTGCCCAGTAAAATCCAAAAACTACAAACAGAAAAAAGATGAAGCAGCTGCAGATAAGACATCTTCTGATGGCTGATTTTTTTTTTTTTTTTTTTTTTTTTTTTCCATATATTTAGGACTTTTTATTTAAATTTGTCATTTTTATCTCAGTGAAATGTTGCTTGTGTCTTTTATGAAAAGAAACGGATAATTATCACCGGAAATCAGACAAAAATTGTTGGCGGGATTCCTAAATTCTTTTTTTAATTAGAAAAATTATTTTATTCTGTCTAAACCGTTAGTGAGCATCCGTACCTTGTTTCCATCCCACCGCCCTTTCTGTGATGCTCACATTTGTGAGGATGTGATCTGCCTGCACGATTCTTAAACGTGAAGATCTGCTGTAAGCGTCCCCTCTTCCCAGTCGGCTGCTGTGGATCAGACGAGCGCTGGAGGCCTTTCTGCCCGCCTGCCAGCATGTCATCCTCACACAGCCCACTCTGTATGAAATTCATGTGGAATGACACACTGCAGATTGATAGCGCATCTTAACAAGCACCACTCTGAGTAATAAATACGATTAGCACAGAGAAATTCTGTCACTTCCTAATCCTCTCTGAGCTGGTTATGGACGCCCTGAAGCCTTTGGATTTCTGTGAGTGGATGGAAGAAGCAAATAACTGCAGACGTTAAACGGCGTGTAACTGTTCAGAGGTGGCCGCATGATGGGAGTCTGAGTGATATCCTGCGACGTCCTAAAATGATCGTCCCTTTCAGCGCCCCCCTTTACTTGCTGTGCTGCTCTCTCAAACTCCTGTTGATGGGGCAGAACGCAGAAAAGAGCAGATCAGCAGATCAGGAAGACAAGCTCCCATGAAAATGGTGTTCAAACATGTTCTTGTGGTATTTTTCTGACGTTGGAGGACATGTGTTTAAGTGTGTCAAAGTCTTCCCAGTGGTCTTTTTTTTTGTGAGATTTTACTGTTTTTAGCCGAAATCTAAAAACCTATGTCATAGTTTTTGCAGAGCAACAGTACTTCAGAAATTCACCCCTGAGTTGTGGGTGGGACTTTAGGCACAGAGTAAGACTGCTCTACTTCCCATCGCCCATAATTGCGAGCTCTCTGTTTACAGGCTCTCCCTCTAGTTTACAGTCCCTCACACCCCCAACCTAAAATTACTGGTGCAACAAAAATGGTCAGCAATATTTTTGTTGTGCTGCTAATGTTAGTTTGGGGATATGAGGGGCCGTGAGCTAACGGGAGTCTTAATAGAGAGCTCTTAATTATGGGCGATGGGAAGTGGGGCAGTCTTACTCAGCAGCAACAGTCCCGTCCATAACTCAGAAGTGAATTTCTCATGAACTCCTGCTGCTCTGCAGAAATTATGTCCTAGAAAACGACACAGGTTTTAAAAATTTTGGCTAAAAAGGTCATAATCATACCTAAAGACCACTGAGAACTCTGTGAAAGTCGAACAAGAGCTGATGGGAAGTGGGACGAATGCTGAAAGGATAGATCTGTGAGAGGAAGAGGAGGAGGAGGCAGCTGTTCTCTGAGCGTGGGAACTGCTCGGGGGGGGGGGGGCATATTTTCAAAGCAGATCTTGTGTGATGCTGTGCCACTGAGTCTGTTTGCAGAATCACCCGTGATGCTGCCCCGGCGCGTGACCTTCAGTCAAGACGGAGATGCTGCTGCCGTCACCAAAAGAGGACAAAGGCTTTCGCTGGTTAGATCTGCGCACAGGAAGGTGCAGCTTCATCACACCATCATCTTTGTCACATTTAGTCATGCATGTGTGACAGCGGTGCTGAGTAAACAAGTAGACCTTTGAGTGTGTCAGTGATCTTCATCCCGACCGCTGCTTTTCCACAAACGTTAATCACATTCACTATTTATGAGACACTTATAATGAACCGTGTTTGGAGCGGTCTCTGCATTTTTTTTTATATATATATATATATAAATAAATAAATAAAATGTGTGTCCCCTTCCCTCCATGTCCCAGACTCATCTGTATTTTGCTTCTTCATCCTGCTAGAACAATGAACGCCAGCAAAGTGATGCCTCATTCGCGACTTTGACTCACAGGGCCTGCTGTGCAGAGATAATGAAACACACAAAGGTGTTAACAAACTTCCTGAAGAACCTCGGTTCTCTTCAATTAGTCCTCCTCATTGCTCTTCTGTAGCTGCGACACTAGTAGGCTCTCCAGCTGCCTAAAGTGGACGAAATGCGCTCTTTAAATTCTGACCGCTTTTCAGAGCCCGAAAGGGAAATGTCCTGTGATACGATAGTCATCAAACGCAGCACAGAGGCTGTCCTGGAGGCTGAAGCAGGTTCTGAGGATCTCCAACAGATGAGGAAGACGGGGTGAGGAAGGCCGCATGAGGACCTATGCTTGACAAGGACTTCATCCTGCTGGGATGTGTCATGACCTCCAGCTGAGCTCTGCCTCCTTCTTCATGGAGCTGAATACTGAGGAGCTCGCCAAAGATGCGTCTTTGCTTTTCTGCTCCTCCTCATACTCACTCCTGCCTCTCCGCTTCCATCTTTTCCTCCCTGCATTGTCTCCTCTCCTCCCATCTCTGTCTCCCTCAGTCTATTAATAACTTGCTCCTCACCAGCAGCCGATACGAAGTTCAGGCCCAGCTTCTGCTGCAAAATAATGAATTGAAGCGCTCGACTGCACCCTCTGCAGACGAAGGCCTTCGTTTTCTGTCCTATTTAATGCACGTGCAAACCCCTCTGAGGATCAAACCACCAGATATTTAGAAAGGTGTCATCCAACCCCCAAAAAAGGACATAGGCAGTTGTGCGGCTGTGGGTGCAGTTCCCACTGCGGAGGTGGTGTTTAACCTCTCCTGCAGCAGGTTTTCCTGCCAGCGAACAGGTATGCCGCTGTTAGACGAGAGCTGAGATGTGCAAGCAAGAGGCATCCCTGGTGACCAGCATGGCCTCCTTTCATCGTCTGCTTCCCCTCCTCTCTTTAAGCAAACACGTGGGCTCTGGGAGCCGTCGGAGGACCGCCGCTTGCAGAGAAAGAGGAATTCAGCGACGGCTGAAACCTCATTTTAATTACCACTTTGGCAGGCAGAGCTCTCAGGAATGCGAGAGGGAAAATGACAGAAGTTTTCATTTCTAAATGTTTGCTTATGAAAATGGACCCAGAAAGACTAGGATTTAAAGACATGAAAATTAAACTGCTGAGGAACAGAAAAGGCACATTTTTAGGGAAAACACAAACATTCATGTGCACAAGCCAATTACCCCCCCTCTTTTTTTTTCTTTTACAAATCACAATCTTATCGTCTTATCAGTAGCAGCTACTCTTAAACATGAGAACTTCCCTCTTTTTGTATTAATCAGACCTTCATGAAATCGTTGAAGGACGAGAGAACAGCAGCTCTGATCTTCCAGGTAAACATTAACCTGTAATATGGAGCCATTTCACAGGAATGAACCATTGACTGTATATGAAAACTGGACTGAGTAATCCCACATCCCTGGCAGTCCAAACAGGAAGTACCCACAGGCTCCAAGAAGCTATAATCCCATTGATTCCTATTGAGAAACAAACACTCTTACTCAGTCATTCTATTTGTCAGAATAACCATTCTTGCAGTTTTTAACATGTTCTTGGCAATCCTCTTTTTTCATTATACTTTTCTGTGTTTCAAGTTATAAACTGACCAGTCAGATGCCTAAATAAAAAGAAGGTGGAGGGTTAGGGTTAAAAATGGCAGCTGAGTTGACTTGATTGAGTAAAGGACGGAAAAAAACCATTTTTTATGAGTGATGTCACACTCAGTTCGGTTCTCAGATAAGCTAAATTCACACTGCACATGCGCGTTGAGCATATAGCCACTATACGTCACTACCAAATCCAAGTCCTTCATTGGTTATTGTTCGACGTGGTTTTATTTTTAAAGAGCGTTTTGTATTTCCCAAAAGCCCTTCTTTAAATGTGCATATCTAGAGTTTCAATGAAAAATCCCAAAACGTGCATTTACTTTTCATCAAAAGTGGTCGCTTGAATAGCACATCGCAGAGGGCGTAGTGAACGTAGCTTTACAGTCGATGGTCCTGGCAGAAGAATAAAAAGTTTGTGGTCCAAAAGCAAACTTTTTGCCAAAGCTGCACCATGTGATACTCCCAAGTTTAATAATATTTTAATTGTATATAAATTGTTGATAATAGGATGATGAAAACAGTTTTGAATCTAAAAAGTCAATGCAATCACTAAACAAAACACGTGTGTAAATATGGGGAGTGTAAAAAGTAGAACAGAGATTCAGAAAACCGTAAACAAGACTTTAAATCCAACCAAAAGGCAAGGTGGTGGAAGTGTGATGATTAGGGCTCCTTTTCATCCGCTGAAACAACTTGTCAGCAGCAGAACTTTCTGAATTGCTCCTTTCAGAACTGAACATGTTCATGACAAAAAACAGGGGGGCGGGGGCGGGTGGGAGGTTCATCGACTTTTAGCAGACTAATATTTGTAACTCGTGCGTGACACAGAAAACGGTGGGAAAACAGAACAAGGGGAGCTGAAAAACATGAGGATGCCAATTTTTTTCCCCACTGGTTTATTATTACTGGTAAACATCAAACAGAAACGACAACAAAATCAAGAGCGAACATCTTTATGTCCTCGTGGTTACTTTTACATCCAGAGGTTGATTTACAGCGGTTAACATTGGGGTGACGACATCTGCCAGTAAAAAAAATATGGATCCCCCTGCACTCATTCACCTGGGTCAGCTGCTGGACCGGCTGCGCCGGTGCTGTTGGTTTGAGTTTGGGCCCAAAGCATTGATGACGGGGAAGCCATCAGAGTTAATAAAAACGGATTCAAACCGGAGGGCAGTTTTAGGCTGAGTCCATTTGTGCCAGACAAAACGCTGCATTGTGCTGAGTTTCGGATTGTTGGGATAAAATAGTGTCTACATTCATTTCCTGCGCGTCTGGCGTGTGAACGTCCTCACAGACGGAGGTATTAGGGACCGTTTCTGGAGACCAAAGTCATCTCAAGTCCTCAGAGATCACCTGAAGGAACGGGCAGCAGAATAATAATCCTCTGTGTGGTGAATCCCTTGATTATTGTACAGGTTGGTGTGTCTGTCCGCACTGAGAGTTTCTCACAAAGCTAAACATCTTTGTACATTTCGTTGCTTTTATACATTGTTGTGCCTTTAGTCAAAGCTTGATCAAAAATGAGACTTCAAGAGGTTATAAGGTAGAAAACAGTTGTGAAACTTTTCCCATAACTTTGCATGTTTCCCTCTGGTCCCTCACTGAAGAGCACAAAAGCTCAAGCAAGGCGGAAAACTCCCATGTCTCATGGTGGAACACCAATCCAACAGAACGTTGGGAATCATAAAGTGCTCTCCAGAAGCCACTCGGAGCGAGAGAGTTTGTCTCTAGCCCGCCGAATGTTCGCCTCGATCTGCGGCAACTCGCCGCTCATGGACAGGCTGCGTTTGGAGCGCAGGCTGGCTCCGGGTTTGGGGTAGGCCATGAAGCACCGCTCCCTGTACGAGTCCGCGTTAAAAGAGTGCCGGCGGTTCACCCTCACGCCCTCTGCTGGCACAGTCATGTAATATCGAGAAGTTTGGTGCGGCCGAGGACCCCTGGGTGCTGGAGTCCACTTGGCCGTCTGCCCGGGTGCAGCATGAGCGACTGGCACTTTGACCTCCGATGAGTTATTCCGGTTCATGTTGTTGAGCTCCACGTCTGCTTGTGCTTCTGCTCTCCGAGCCTCTGAGGGCTTCAGGGGAGTGCCGGAACGTTTGAGCCTCGGTGCTCCCGGGGAGGCTGGGTGCCAACTGTGACTCCCAGCAGAGGTAGACACGGTGCAGTCGGGGACGGAGGGTTTTGTGCTGGGGACCGTGGCGGGCGGGCGCTGCTTGGCTGGCTCTGGAGGGGGGAGGACCACCTTAAGGCAGTCCTTGTCGTTCTTCTCTGGACGCAACACCTGCTTGGAAAGGGATTTGGGAACCCCACATCCTTGTAGCTGTCCGTCACTGCTCAGAGATCGAATATCCCCCATTTCCAGCGCCTGACCCCACAAAGACAGCAAAGGACATTGTTAAAAACTCTCGCCTCAACACCACTGAAGAAACAGAAACCAAGCGTGACTGACCTTATCTGCATCTCCTTGGTTACACACCCGGTAGCGAACAATGAGGAAGATGATAAAAGCAAGCACTGAGGCTACAATGATCCCACCGATGATAACAACGATGGTTCCACCGAGAAACTGGGACTGCATGAAGTGGCATCTCAGGTACTGAGGCTCGGTGGAGAAGTGAATACAGCCTATCACCCTGGTAGCGGTCAGGGACGTCACCTGGTCGTCATAGATCGCCAACACACACAGGTCATAGTGCGTGCCAGCTGCGAGGTTGTTCACCAGGATCTCCTTACTGGTTGGTGGTATCATTCTGTGGAAGAAGGGAAGCTTTGTGAGTTCTGACACAGTTTATGGAGCTGTGAATGAAAACGAGACCAAAGCAAATCAGATTATCCAGATTACTGTTGTAGGGGATGAACTGATATAATCATCATTTACCTCCGAGGGCTTCTTAAGATGTGTGTCTAGACACACCATCTTTAATGACATGTGCCTCAGCCTTTAAGCTACACGACCGAAGGAGAGTTACTTGGGAACACGAGACAGCTTGAGAATGTTGGGACGATAGATGATGGATATAAGGCCTTAGTCTAAAGCACCCATACAGGTTGCTGCAGGTTTTTGGTGTGGTCCGGACATTGTGAAAATGGAACTTTCCATCTTCGTGAGTGTGGTAAGTGTATTGAGAAGTATTTGTATGGATCATGGAAGTAGTATGCACTTATGAATTATGGGGGATGCTGTCATATGATGTCCTTATGCCTCGCTTTGGTCATTATGAGGTGTGCACATTGGCTCCTTGCAGACACCGTGCAAATACTACACGCACGGGATGTGCACATACTCAAATCCCTATAGGCTGTAGGATGTCCACACAAACTACAATCTGATTGGCTAAGAAGAAAAGAAAGAAGAAGCCCCTCCCTGCTTGTCCAGTGTGAACACCATGAGCTTAATGCTTGTTCCAGAATCGCTTCTCATGCTTCTCGCGTTCATGCCCGGTGTAAACGCAACGTCGCATCATAAAAACATCACGTATGCTACCGAGCTCAAAGTTTCTGTGCAATCATCCCATCTCAGAGATGAAGGACAGCATGTTGTGATGAAAGACGGCTGCCTGCTGCGCGTGTGTAATCTGCAGCGTTTCATGTGAAACAATGGAGGCCGGCTCCTACTTCCAGTGGGTCCACAGCTTAGTGCTGACACTCTGTTTTGATTTTGTTGATGAAGCATTATTAGGCTCTTCCACAATGTAAATAATACACATGGGGGGATTAGGAGTCGAAGCACAAGAAGTTCTACACAGTGCATTAGTCTGTCTTCCTCGCAGGATTAACAGATCCCACAAATCAAGCCGACAACCACGTCCGGCTCCTAATGACTACACATCTGACAGGATTTAAGCATTATGAAGGAAAGGCAAAGGTTATGGGATTACCACGCATTTACATTTGCTTGTATTAAATCATACCTGTACACCAGTGAATCATCGTAGCTGCCGTTATACTGGATCTGGAACATGCGGATTCCGGGAATGCTCCTGTGGAAGTTGAACCTGACCAGCGCCGACGTGGAAGTTGCCTCGGCAATCACCACTTTCTTTTCCTGGCTTGTCTTGGCGTTCCCCAGAGGAACTCCCCCTGGGTCTGGTGCGCCTGTCTTTGTCACAGTGGCGATATCTGATGATCCGGGGTCTGGCTCCTGCTCAGCCACTGTATTGTTGGTAATGTGGGGGAGTTTAGCAATGGCCAGGAACACGGCCTGCTGGGCCTCTCCGGCTGGGTTAGAAGCGATGCAGGTGAAAGAACCTGACACACAGAGAAGCTCAGATTTAACCAAAGACTGGTTATAGATGGCATACCATTACATCAACATGTTAGTTTGTATTGGACCAATTTCAAGGCAGTATATCCTCTTTGATCCACACTAAACATGGTGTGACTGAATCCTGAGCTAAAACCAGACACACAGAATGTTAGAAAATAAATGGTTTTCTGAAGATTTTACCGTTTTGGAAAACTTTTGTTCAAATTTGACCAAAATGAAGCAGTTTGTAAAAATATATCCTCAGAATAATTGTTACAATAACATTAATTTCTGTATTTCAAGTTGGTCTTTTTGAAATTGACTCATAATAAGCTACACGGCGATTGCTGGGAAAAAAAAGACAACTTTTATTTATCTTTTCTTTAAACACAAGAGTTTAAGCTGCAATGTTTCACACTTTGAATGAAGACTTTACTCAAAATGAAAGATTAACACTTTAATTATTGACTAATGAGGCAGAAGAGCAACCATTAATCACATTTTGCATTTCATGAGGAAACATATCTGTTTATGTCTTGAAATTGGGCTTTTTTTTGGACTTTTGGATTTGTCAGGTAGAGGTTAAAGTCGTCAGCATGCTAATAATTGGAGCACAAGGCTGGTGGATGAGCACAGCCAAACCAGAAATCTTTATATTGTTTACGGCTGAAAGATAAAATGTTTTGTTTATTTATGGTGTTGTATTTTGTAAACACAAAGTAAAGGCCATTCCAATTCCCTAAAGCTGACACAGCTTTATTTGATCATATGTTGAAACAACAACAACAACAAAAAAAACACATTTGAATCAATAGAGAAAATAAAGTTTAGAGCATTTAGGCAAAAGAAATTAGAATAGTAATAAATCAATGAGTAGAAGGGCCATTTTCTTATAAAAATCTATAGCTGTGGCCCTCTGGTTGCTATCAGAGTCACCCCCTGCGGATCATTTACTCCAGATCAATGGAGCGCTCCCGGTAGAGCGAATTGTTTAATCAAACCTTTGGGGAGACCAGTCAAAAGAAAAGCAAATATCTTTTCCACCAAAGGTAGTCTTCAGAGTTGCTCTTAACAGAACGCAGTGTAGTTTGTTTCAGAAAGTGGTGGTACGAACGAGTCTACAATTAAGTCTTTTTGACAGAAAAGTCAAGTGCAGAGCTCTAAGTTTTTGCACCATCAAAGCTTGAAAGTCTCACAAAAAGATCAGATATTGATCCTGCACACTTACTTAATGTCTTATTTTAGTTCAACCAAAATTTATTAGGATTAGCATTCATTTTCATTCATTTCTTCATTTTAAAGCACCTTCCACCACCATCCAAGGAAGGGTGAAGTGCTGTACACAATGTCAAACTAATAAATGATATAATGATAAAACATTAAAAATGATTTTAAAAAAACAATTAGCAGCATTTGTCTGTTAGTCTACATACCTCCATTAGCTTAATTTTCTGATTTGGCCAGCACAAGCAAACATCAATATTCAGACTTTGTCTTTTTCATGAGACTCCTCCAGTTTAAATACCATCTAATACATTAAAATCTATCCCACCCACAAACTAGCAAAACATGTGCAAAGAACAAACTGCACCCACTGCTAATGTATTCAAATTTGCCCTACACACAAACTAGCAAAACGTGCAAAAACCCAACTGCATCCACTGCTAATGTATTCAAATCTGCCCTACACACAAACTAGCAAAATGTATGCAAAAAAGCAAACTGCATCCATCGTGATGTATTAAAATCTTCCCTACCAAAAAAGACTGGCAAAACAAATGCAAAAAAAGCAAACTGCACCCACTGCTACCAGCTGTGTTTTTTAACAGCTATTCCAACTTTTACAACAAACTCTTCTTCCACTTAAAAAAGTTGTTCTTATCATCTGTCAGAAATTTCACAACCTTTCAGGTGTGTTCATGCTTTTTTCTTAAACATCATACATGATGTCACACTTAACCGCTCCTGTTCTCATAGGCAGTCAATGATCAATACAGGCGTTACCATGTAAATGTAAACAGACCTGAGTCTTTGACCGTGCTGATGAGGATGTCCAGGGTTCCGTCTGCATGGACCACCGTCCTTGAGGAGTTGGACATGAGGCGACCATCTGGGGCGATCCAGTGGATGACTGGGTCGGGATCGCCCCTGGCCTTACAGCGCAGGGTCACGCTCTGACCCTCCAAAGCTCGCAGCTCCTTAGGTGGAGGAGGCGGATGGAGAGATGATTTAACAAGTTGATTAGGTAAGACACTAAACTGAAAATAAGCCAGTTGTTGGCTGCTCTGTGTTGCTTTGATGTTTTCTCAATGTTACCTATAGATTTTCTGATTTTTCTTCATAAAATCAACATCAGTCCTCAATTTGTTAATGTAGCTGAGACACAAAATAAAATAAAATTTAGGGCACAGAAAAGCAAATGTTGGCTTTCCGTCTAATTACATTGAGCACAGAACTAAATGTAAGTAGCTTTATTCCTTGGCAGGTGCTGGATCTGATAGGTCGGTTTGGAAGTTTGACTTAAGGACTAGATGACTTCATGGTTTCAGTGTGTATTAAGAGATTCCTCTCTGATCTATCATGAAAAATTCGACCAAGGAACTTCTTTAAAAGCTTTTCCCAAGACCATACTAGGAGCTTGTAAGATATATTCAGCAATAATCTGTTAAGTGCAAGTCCCACACCAGTTCAGCTGTCTTTTAAAGTCTCTTCATGGAGAGGGAAAGGTGCTACCTTGGATTATGTTAGATATTATCTGTCCCTGAGAGTGCAGCGGTACAGGGTTTCCTGTCTTTAATTAAATGTTGTACCTGAGAGTGCCTGGTGACAAGTGGAGGCTCACACAGAAACTCCTCCTCTGCAACAGTCCAGAAGTACCGTCCAGCGAGGTGCTGTGGCGAGGCACAGGTCTCTAAATCGTCCTCCCGCCTCAACCTCCGCAGCCAGAGGAGCTCGCAGTTACACCTCAGGGGGTTTCCTCCAAAGCTCAGAGCGAAGGACGAAGGCCCCATTATTCCAGAGGTAGCCAAGACCCCAGCTCTTTGAAAAACTGGATCAGGAGGTAGCTTTTGGAGCTTGTTGGATGTTACGTCCAGCCGCTTGAGCTTCTGCAGTCCAGAGAAAGTACCCTCAGGAATGTGGCTGAGCATGTTATGGTCTAAATTGAGAGTATGGAGGTTGGACATCCTCTGAATGGCGACCCATGGTGCGCTTTCCAAGTTGTTGTAAGACAAGTCTAACTCCTCCAGAGCTGTGAGGTCATTGAAAGCCCCGCTGTGGATGTGTGTGAGCTGGTTATTGTTGAGGATGAGATGGTGCAGCTTGGACATGCCGCTGAAGGTGTCGTTGGTTATGTGGGTTAGTCGGTTACTGTCCAGGTGAAGGGCTCGAAGGTTCTCCAGGTCCTTGAAAGCGTAAGGCGCAATAGAGCCTATGGTGTTCCTGGAGAGGGTCAGGTCTACCAGCTTGGTCATGTTGGCGAAGTCTTTGCGCTTGATACTGGTGACAAAGTTGTCACCCAGTCGCATCTCCACCGTGTGCCTGTCAATGTTTGGCGGCACAAACAGCAGACCCTTTTTGTCGCACAGTGTGGCCAAGTTGGGGTTGAGAACCTGGCAGACGCAGCGTTTGGGGCATATTTGAACTTTGTGAGCCTCCAAAGCCACGCCAAGCATGACCAGAAACACCAGGAACAACTCCATTTGGCTTTGAATCAGGAAATTAGACCTGGAAGGGAGAAGAAAGAGACATAGTTAGCTAGTTTGTTGAAACAGTAAAAAAGTTGGTCTAACCTTTTTAGAAAGGTCTGTAAATTATACGCCATTAGTGGTATCTGAGAACTGGAGCAAGTGAGTGTAAAATGACCCATAGAAAATGGTTTACTACCAGTTTCAATGGAATAAAGTCAATTGTTTCGCAATACAGAAGTCGCCATGTTAGAGCCAGACGCTGTCAGTAAGCAGCGATTGGTCTGAGTCGGTCTGGGTTTCTATGACAACCACTCTCGCCAATCAGAAGAGAGCTTGTTGAAGTCCACACCCCTGTCATTTGAAAGTGGGCTCCACGAAATCTGTCAAATGTGTTGAACGTAGGGGACAGCAGGCTCCACCTACTTTTAATGGAGGCATCTGATTGGTCAGTTTATAACGTGAACAACAGAAGAATTATCATGGAAAAAAAAAACTAAGATTGTCAAGAACATGTTTAAAAAAAAGTATCTGAGCAGGAGTGGTTATTCTGACCAACAGAATGACTAATAGCTGTTTGTTTCTCTTTAGAAGTCCATGGGATTTAGGCTTCTTGAAGCCAGCAGGTACTTCCTGTTTGGAGCACCAGGGGGGGAGGGGTCACTCAGCCTAGTTCTCATTGACAGTCAATGTCATACACACTCAAAGCTGACATTTAAACAGTCCAGATTGTGGGCACGACACTGAGCACATCAGTTCCTGAACAAACAATAAACTCCATTGCAATCAGTCTTTAAACTAATTAGCCACCTGCAGCCTTGAGAGTGAAACATTCCCAGTAATCTTGTACGATTCTTGTGGCAGCTTCCCCCCGAAGGCCCGCTCCCTCGATCATCCTACCTTTTTTGATATGATAATACAGATGCTTTCATGTTTGTGTACAGTCGGATGAAAGTGTAGACTGGTAGTTCAGCGCCTCGAAAGAATTAGACTGGTATCTCAGGATCATATCACCAATAGGAAGGGATGATTGGAGCCGGTGCTTTAGTGAGCGTGTGCTGTGCCTCTCTATTGATTTTCTCTCTGTTCGCTCTGCTGCTACTCTTACTTGTGACACAGCTGAGATGGGGGATAAGCAAGGATCCATTTGATGAATCCCGAGACATTGTCAAAGATACAGAACGTCATAAAAACTAAGACCTTGGAGATCGGATCACAGCTCTGCAGGTGATTCACACAAAGTATCGGAGCGCGAACAAACAATAGAGAAACTCTGTGTCATTATAACAGAAATATGCAGCCCTCTGGGAGTGCAGAGAGGAGATTCAACTTGGTGATTGTAGTTAAAATACAAAAGCCAGCCTTTAAATACACAAAAGAAAGGCTGATTTATGAGCTCTGCTTCCTGCAGTTTGCCAGTAATGCTGGCTCTTGGAGCGTGTGCACAAAAGTCTTGCCTCAGCAAGAAAAAATAATAATAATCCAGAGCACCTTCATGGTTCACCAGAACAGCAGCGACTTGAAACCATCAAAAATCAAAAAGAAAAAAAAAAAAAAAAAAAAGACTAATTTTCTGACGTTTTTCTTTCAACTTCACCCAAACCCCACAAAGTCTGTGGGGTTTTCTTTAGGGCGCATTGACCAGAGTTGTTGACAAATGAAGAGTGCAGTCCTTATTGAGCCTCTTTAATGATGGAGCATCCTATCAATGTCAAGCCAGGCTGCGGGAAGATGCACCTGTGCAGCCGAGAGGCGCATCAAACGATGCATTAGTTGTGGGGATGCTGCAGCCAGCTCCTGCTCAGACTGAGCAGTAGTGCAATGAGGTGTTGGGACCAGGCATTGTAACGTTCAGCGGTTCCCCTTTAAAAAAAAAAAAAGTGCCAGGAAATATCCGCTACCATCTTTTTAATTTGCATTTAATTACAGCTGTTCCGCAGAGATCTGCCTCACGGGTCAGACTCATCAGGTACATCAGCAAATAAGAAGATGATCGACAAACTCATTCATCAATCAAGCACTTCATCTTCAGATGTCACCTCTCCACATTCACTGGGATCCAGATGGAGTTGTTCATTCTAAGGAGTCATGTTGGAAAGTCAATCAAAGCTTGATTTACTTCCTCTTTGCAGGAGTTCCTACTCCCAGAGAGCAGAAAGACAAGCAGTGCTGGGGGGGGGGCAGCTCACCACACAACAGCCCCCAGCTTCAGTCATGTGCAGCAACAACGCAGAGCTGTCCTGTGTGGAGAAGCTGTCAGGTTCTCTGAGAAGAGCAGCCGGATGTTAAGAATGAAGCAGAAGGACGTAAATGGATGCTTCATCATGGCGGTGAAACCTCCCTGGCCCGGCGGGGGTCAGTAAGAAGCAGAAGTGGACCATCCTTGGACTCCGAACGTAATAATCAGGAACACTGCTGAGAAGCTCCTAACTAATATGTACTCTGACACTGTTTTCCTACAAAGCCTGCCAATTTTAGAGTGTGATCGCTCTTGGGTGACAGCCTCAATGCCATGGCAACACAAAAAACGTCACTTTTTGGGTGCGATGTAATCAGGAACACATTTCAGGATAATATCAGGGGTTTTTTTAGAACAAAGGTTCCAGTGGACAGCCGTGTGATGGTGAGGATGAGGAGGAGGCTGCCCACTCTGCTAATTCAGCATTTAATGTTTCAATCATTAAAAAAAAAATGACTTCATGGGAAATCTGAAGCTGCAGGAGTCAGAGAAAGCATGTGGGGGTGAAGAGCAGCACATCAACTCAAGAGCTGCTCATACACATCTTCATCTTACCCACTTAGGTTTCACCAGATATGGAGAGTTCACCCGATATACCGGACCTCTCACAGCTTTACTTATGGAGATTTTGAGTTTCTCTTGGAGTTTTGAACCTCAGCCGGTGACACATTTTAAATTCCGATTCTCAACCTCTCATCTCTGCTCCTGTGACGTCCCAGGAAGGGATTCAAATGTCTCTTTCAAGACAGGGGCTGGCCTGCAGATGTAACTGTCACATATCATCCGTGATTCATTCTAAAATGGAGAAATGATTTCCATTCTTTAGAGAAACACACGCCGGTTTGTTTGTACCGTTCATAATTGTTGTAAATAATTATAATGCAGCTAATGATAGCTGTGACTTTAGTGGAGTTAGAATTACATTGAAAAGAAGAACTATAATTGAAAAATGCCCCAATTAAGAACAACCTTTGATCCAGTTTTGGTCTTTGAAACTCTGTAACATAGCTCAGCTGAGTCGTGGTGAAACTAGCCGTTTTGTTTGCGGCATAATCAGCTGATTTACGATGATAACGTAAACTTGCATGTAGCAACTTCTCTTCACTTTCAGAATCAGTTGGAATTATGTGAAGTGCGTAATCGATGAGAGGGACCTAGCTGCAGACAAGATGGTGCCAGACGGCACCGGCCGGGAGTGCAACCATAACCCAAAAGTGTTCAGAAATGGGAAAGAAAAAAAAAACTTTTAATAAAGCTTAAAAATGTTACCATTAGAATCACCAGTAAAAAATACAAACATTTTGGGCGATACAGGGAGCCCACCGGTTCTGGACGGTGAGGTCTGCAGCCAGGTCCTCTTACAAAACGGTTGAAGAGTTACGGTAGTTGAAAGAATATCAACACTGGAGCTTTTTCAAATTATAGCATAAAAAAAGGATGAGGATGTTGACAAAAAAAAAATCTATTTGACTACACAAAAGTACTCACTCTGGTGGAGAAATATGGTACCTTTGTTGTAAAATTGAGCTTTTTTACATTAAATTGAATGGACAGTGACTGGCTCATGTAAAAAGTCCCCTAGTGGTCACCAGGTGAACTGACCTGGCTCCAGTCATTTTATTTTGTTTGTTTGCTTGACTTTTCTGAACAAACATCCTCGTCCTCCACAGTTGTGGGTTCTCTTTTTCATTTGTCTGTTTTCAAATGAACGACTGCAGTGATGCTGTGAAGTAAATGTCAGCAGATGCCTGTCAGCGTCCTGCTAGACAGACGATTGAAGTTTGGTCTCAGTTAATAATCAGCTGTCCTAAAACCATAGAAGAGACATCATGTTTTTTGGTTTTCAGGAAGTCAAAAAAAACATGCGTTTCAAATGTGAAATGTGCATTTTGGACCTAAAAGGTTTCTCATGCATCACATGAAGCAGTGAGTGTGAGCTCCCAACCTTACCGAGGCTCTTCTTGGGTAAAAAGCGGCGTCTTTCTGTGAGAGGAGTGCTAATTTGGGTCAGTGAATGTGGGTCTGGTGTGCAGAGCAGCCTCACACTTCTCTGCCATCAGAGGAAAGTAGCAACAGAGGCGCCGACAGAGCAAACAGGAGCAACAAAATGAGGCGTGGGCTTCCTTTCACTGCTCCTGCAGATATAATAGAGCCGGAGGCACCAATGAATAATAAGGTGTGTGATAACTAACAGTCCACAGAAGATAGGATCCCTCATTTGTCATTGTTAATAACCGTTTTTAGTCTTTTTCAGTAACCTGGCAACAAGCCCCTTCTCTCCCAGACTTATTCCATCAGTTTGGACTTCATCACAGCTTAATGACTTGAAATAACCACAGCAAACTGTCTGATTTTAGCCTGTTCTGGGCTGCAGGAAAAAAGGAGGAATCTGCTCCTCTTTGTTGCAGAGAGAACCTTCTTCCTTTCACCTGTAGGAGAAAAAGAAGCTCAGACTGCAGCCAAGTGCAGACTAAAAATAAAACCCAATGGCGTTCCTCTGCGAATCAGGAGATTTTGGAGGATTTTGACCTTGCAGAGCAGCTCCTGAGAGCCACAACCCCGCACGACGCACAGATGAGAGCCCATTCAAACGGTCCTGGGACTCCAAGTCAGCGTCTTCACAAACACACTGCCTGCCTGCCCCCCCAAAAGAGTGGAGTCAAACCTACCTTGCAGATGAAGCATCCAGCCGCGGCTGTGAGCTGGTTTCCTCCCTGGGGGGCTGAAAGCATTGCGGGCTGGAATTCAGGTGTCCCCTAACAGCAGGGCGCGCGACGGCCTGCGGAACCGCCGATGCCCTTCAACGAATCCATAACCGATGGGCTGCGGGCGCGCGGGGGTCGCCTCTCCGCCGCGCGCATCCACGGCGCCAGGAACGCCTTTGCAGCGCAGCGAGCGCCTGCTGTTGCGCGGAATCCGAGCAGATGTTGCGCTCGCTCACTGACGGGCGCCGCGAGGCGTAATCCGGGCTGGTTTAAAGGTTGCGGCCGTGGCGGGTTCCATCCCCCCTCTGCTGCCCCCAGACCGCCGTCCGCCACCGACCCGGCTCCATGGCTGACCCACAGGGGCTGTGCTCGGAATGGTAATCGGCGCGCTCTGAGCTGCACAGAGAGCATTTGTGTGCGCGAGCAGATGCAGTTCCTCCCAGCCTCTCTCACAGGCAGGCATCATCATTAATTCATACAGAGTGAACTCAGCTGCGCGCAAATGCAGAGCCTCGATTATGTTCTCTTCCAAACCAGGGGAGAGGGATGGATTTCACGCATTTGTATTAAAGGTCCAACCTTTGCAGAGATCAAACCAGTCAGAAATGAAAGCTGAACATCCCTGCGTGGATCTTTGCGGGGGGGCACAAATGCGTGGAGTTGGCTGAAACAGGCCCCCATAGGGTCTTCTTGGCTCAGGACCTATCAATGTTGATGCACCCTTTGCATTTTTGCTTTTTTTTTGCAAGTTGGCAACCTGTCATCCCACCACCCAGCAAATTTTTTATTTTTTTACTAGAATGACAAAAAGAAAACAGTGTTTTTGGGGGGTGGGGGCCTTTGAAATCTCCAGAGAATCTACAGATCAATACCTTTAAGGCATGAAAATTATTTTTTAAACGTTTTTGTGGTATTTTTCTGATGATTGAGGATACAGACAGTTAAGGTTAAAATGACATTTCCAACAATCAATCAACTTAATTGATAAATCAATCTGCCTGAGGCAAGTTCCATCCATCCATTTTCTTAACCCGCTAACTCCCTTTCGGGGTCACGGGGTTACACCCCGGACAGGTCACCAGTCTGTCATAGGGTCACACAATCACTCCCACGCACATTCACACATGCACACCTATTAATGTGCCTGGAGAGAACCCCACACATACACGGGGAGAACATTCAAACTCCAAACAGAAAATGAACTCAAATCCACCGAAAATCGGATCAGGAACAATAAATGATGTATTGTTCAAATGAATCGTTCATTCCAAGTATTTCTTTATTCAAATTGTTGAAAATCAGGAGCAAGTTGTTTAAAAAAGATCTGATGTAGAAAATATACTGGGTGGGGCCACAAGCTCCCCGCTCCGCCTCATTCTGATGCATCCACTGCAGACAAATAGAACCATGATTGTTGTTGCACCCCTAATGTGAGGTCGGAGGTGTGAGGGGCTGCAAGCTAGCTGGAGGGTGTGCAAAAAGATGGGTGACGGGAAGTGTGGCAGGAGTTGCTCCACACCAATGGTCCCACCCACAAGTCGGGGTGAATTTGTAACAAACTCCAGCCGCTCTGCAGAAACTGTGTCCTAGAAAACTATACAGGTTTCTAGAATGCGGCTAAAAATCATGATTAAAAGATCACTGGGATGATTTGAAACTAGATCAGAAGATGATCAGAATGGATCTTTCATCCATTCAGTTGGTCTAGAATTGGATTTAGATTCTTTAAAGGTATCATTTCAGGGGAAATCACCATTTGTTTCAGGGTGGACTCATTCTGACAAGCATGGAAATCTGTAACATGCCATTTATTGCTCGCTGACCACAAAACCAACAGTTTTGTGGTGTTAATGTCAAGGTCCGTGACCTCCTGCGAGCTGCTGACAGGGCATGAGCTATGCCGAGATTTCACTGTTGCTTTTCAGCCAAAAACTGCTGGAAGGTGAGGCTGTCTGCGTGCTCGCCGGTACGGCTCTTTCTCTCCAGGAACAAGGCAGTGGCATCCCTCGGAGGGTCGGCGATGCTGCGGCTCCACGGGGCCTCTGTGATCCCCAGCAGCTCACGCACACAAGCAGAGATGACCTGCAGGAGCCACAGTGGGAGTCTTTCATCAAGCTGACTTTACACAATCTTTTTGATTGAGACGATCTAGGAGATGTCATCAAAATCGAGAAGAAAAGCAACATTCTTCATCAAAAGATGTTCTCTTTTTTCCATTTTCAGACTCTTACAAAGCCAGAAAGGATACATTACTAGTGGAGGAACCCAGTGGGTATCTCATTTGAGCTGAGAGGAGCTCACATTAGTTTGCAGCAGAGGATCTGATGGCCTGCTATCTCTGCAAAAATGGCAGACCTGACAAGTTTTGCTTGTGGCTGCGGCAGCACGAAACCAAATTCTGCAGGCGTCTGCATCTCACCCAAAGATGTGGAGTCAGTTCATGTCAACATACAAAGCCGGACTTTATTTATTCAAGCTGCCAGAACAGCTGGACGAGTTAGAAGCCACTTCCTGTTTTTCTATCCCACTCGTGTTTGCAAGGTGCTGTACAGCATATTTACCCGGAGTGCAGAGCTGCCCGCTGCACGGCAGAGCAGAATGGTGTCATCTGCTGGCAGGTGGAAATGTGGGAAGGAATGCATGATTATTTATAAATCTCTTTTCACAGGGCAGGAATAATTTAAGGAGAAACCTGCAAACTTTTCAGAGAAATGAAAATTGCAGGAGTGGCCCTTTTCGTCAAATGAATTAAAGGAAATGCGTGTTAAAGCAAAAGTATTTCAAATGGAGCTAAATACCTGGTTAGTCTCAGGGAGGCGAGAAGAAAACCTGCTACGACGATTTTTACCACAGAGTTTACAAGTAAACCTGTTAACCTATGATGTTGATTCTTATTAACTTTATTAAAAACATTTTAAAGGAAAATTGTTTCGTTTTTTTATTGAAAGTAGTGTTTCTTTAAGAACCTGAAAGATTTCTGTCTGGAATCAATACCTGCATGTCATTAAAATCAAAAATTCCAAGTTTGGGTAAATTACTGCAGTTTACAAAAATGAGCTTTTGTCCATTGATGTGATTCTCAGTGAAACAGGCCTGAAACAGAAACAAAAACAATATGTTTTGTAAATTACCTTTTTTTTCCAAAGCTGTCAGCATTTACCTGAAAACATCCGTACCTTATACTGTGGATATCCTAAAGACTCAATCCAGTTTGCAACAGCAACACAATCCCACTGCAGGAACTCCATGTTGTCTGAAAGCAGATCTCCATGGAAACGGTCACATGGCATTCAGAGCAGCCAAACCATTAAAAAATCTACGGTGACGTTTATAAAATGTTATAAAAAATTTCTTTTAGGTCAATATTATAAAATTATTTTTATTCATTTGCATTTAAAATGAAAGTAAATTGTTGTCTTTATTATATGAAAGTGTTAATAAAAAATGCATATTTTTATTAACTATTAAATGAAAATCTTAGTATTGTTGACTGTTTTTATTGAGATTTGTTCGGAATAATCAATTTAAAGTATGTCGCTTGTCATTAATTTCTGAAACTTTCAGTTTGACGTTTTTTTCTCAGCCAATCATCTTCTCTTAATTTGGGGTGGCTGGTATTTACCGTGTTTTAATTGGCTACTAAAAATACATGTCCCGCCTATATGAGCTGAAATAGCGAATAGCGTAGCCTTGCTAGTTGGTAGATTTAAAAGACATCCGGATGAGCGGAGTCGCTGTTGTTTTCCCACTTCCCTCACGTGTAGATCTGGAGCTCCGCCCCCTCCCGTCCTCCATTCCTCGGAACTGTTTGCAGTTGAAGTTCTCCGCTCTCCGGGGGTCTTGTGGGTCGCTTGAAGGACTTCACGGCCGGGAAACGCGCCACAATGGCGGCTCTGCTCCTCCGGTCACTTTTAAGCAAAACGGTAAAACGCATTTCGCTCTCGTTTTTGCAGCACTGTTGGTTCTTTTGGGAACGTATGCAACTCAAGTTGGCTAATATCCTGAGCCATCGGCTAACAAAAGTCATGCGCTCGGTCCAACCCCCTCACCAAGCCAAACCTGCACCCCCAAGCCCGGATCAACCGCCCCCGATAACAGAACCGAACTGTCCTGTGAGCTGTAAAGACCCACTCCGAGGAAAATTGTGTTTTGCTGATATATATAGGAAATAAAACGTAAAATTGCATGTCTGAATATTTGTTCAAATCGTGAATCAGGAGCAGGCGACAAAATGCGTTTGAAAAAAATCGTATTTGTTAGAGAATACCCGCTCGTGGGCGGGGCCACGACCTCGCCGCTCCGTTCCATTCCGATGCATCTACCTGTAGAGATTCAGACTTTAGCAGAAGTATTTCATAGTTACGCAGGATTCTGAATGTTCTTGTTTTTGTTCGTAGACTCCTGTCCAGCTGGGGCGCATGTGTTACTCCTCCTCTTCCTCAGTGGTAAGTAGACTTCGCCCGTCAGCTGATTAATGTCAATCAGATGATATTATAAGGTTTGTGTTCTCCACAAGATCAAGTGTCTCAGCTCCTCAGGTACACAAAAAACAGAAAATGTCTTCATCCAGACCATTGACTGTATATGAGAACTGGACTGAGTGACCTCGCACCCCTGGCATTCCAAACAGGAAGTGCTAAAAAGCCAAAATCCTACAGACTGTATAGAGAAATAAACCGCTATAACTGTCAGAATAGCAATGATAACTTTTTTTCACATGTTCTTGTTATTCCTGATTTTTTTGCATATTATCTTTTCAGTAGTTCAAGTTACTCGTGTTATAAACTGACCAATCAGATGCCGCCATAAAAGTCGGTGGAACCTCCTGGCCCTGGCCTGGTCCAACATTCAAAACGTTTGACAGATTTCGTGTAGCCCGCTTTCAACTGGTAGGAGTGTGGCCTTCCAACAAGCTCACTTCTGATTGGTGAGAGTGGTTGCCATAGAAACTCAGCTTGAACTTCAACTTGAACCAATCACTGCTGACTGGCAACGTCTGGCTCCAACATGGTGGCTTCAGAATCGCAAAAAATGGCAAGTGAATTGACTTGATTTGGTTGGAGGGAGAAGTGAAACATTTTCTACAAGTGATGTCACTCCAGTACTCAAATATAAGATATCACAAGATAGATCAAATGAGCGAAAATGTAAAAAAAACACCAAAACTTTAGTCTTTATTAACACTTCCCTCGCTGCGGTCTTGCTGGGTTTTTTTTTGGTTGTTTTTTTTCTGCTGTGCATGCTTTTTTTAAACATTGTGTTCTGCCTCCTGATTGGCTGTTGTTAATTGTCAATCTCCTGCGTGCCGTGTCTCTTGTACAGAACACGTTCAGTTTCCTGAAATGTACATAATCTTTGATCGTGATCAGATCTTTGTTTTCATTCTATAATCCTGGACTTATTTTTCTATGAACGTTTGAACTTTGAGAGTTTAAACAAAAGAGAATGTCAGTGAAAAAGTGTAGAAAGTGTGTAGCCAGGAGTCTCACAACCCTAAAATATATAGAGGCGTAAAACGTAAAGATGACTACTGCACATAGTTGACCTATCGCGGGTTTTATTCAGAACATTACTCGCGCGGATTAGTCTGAATACACCCTTAGGTGAAGAACTTTAGTGCAAAAAAGGATTTTTTTTTTCCTGCAGATGTTTAGAGCGAGAATATCCTGCAAAGCAAGAACAACCTTTCTTCACTGAAACAAGAAAATCTTTTGACCCGTTTTCTTATTCATTCATTCATTTTCCAAACCGCCTTTTTCGCTTTCAGGGTCACGGGGTTGCCGGAGCCTAACCCGGCTGCTCATGGGCGAAGGCAGGGGATACCCCTGGACTGGTCGCCAGTCTGTCGCAGGGGCCCGTTTTCTTATTTTACAGTAAATTGTGTATTTTTAAATGTGTTTGCTACAGGATATTCTTCATTATGCATCTTTTTTGTGTTTTAAGCCCACCACCAAGCTTTTCATTGATGGCAAGTTTATTGAGTCCAACTCCTCTGAATGGCTGGACATTCACAACCCTGTGAGTATTTATGCTGCAAAGATGACAGATGTTTTATGGATGTCTCTGACTGTAAATGACAACTGGACTGAGCGACTCCTCCCCCCCAGCGACCCATACAGGACGTACCCACTGGCCCCAATAAACAAACTGCTGTTACTCAGTCATTCTCTTGGTCAGAATAACCATTTAAATTAAGTTATAAACTGACCAATCAGTAAAAGTAGGCGGAGCCTGCTGGCTCCCCACGTCCAGCGTTCAAAATGTTTGACAGATTTGGTGGCCTTGCAACAAGCTCACTCCTGATTGGTGAGATAGAAACTCAGACTGACTTAAACCAATCACTGCTTGCTGATGTCATCTGGCTCCAACATGGCGGCATCACTATCGCAAAAAATGGCAACTGAATTGACTTGATTTTGTTGGAGCCAGTCAATGTTTGATGTTGACGATGTCCAAACTTGAAGGTGAAGTTATTCCGTCGTCCGTCTGGTCCGATCCTTCTCCTCAGGCCACGAACGAAGTGGTGGGACGCGTTCCCAAAGCTACTCAGGAAGAGATGCTGGCGGCTGTGGATTCCTGCTCCAGAACGCTCCAGTCCTGGTCCGAGACCTCCATCCTCACCAGGCAGCAGGTCTTCTTACGCTACCAGCAGCTCATCAAGGATAACATTGTAAGAAAATCTCCTCCGTCTGTCGAGCAAACAACTGCTCCTCTGCAGAATTGATCCGTGCTCTTCTCCTATTAATATTTCAGAAAGAACTGGCGAAAATAATCACCCTGGAGCAGGGCAAAACCCTGGCTGATGCAGAGGGAGATGTTTTTCGTGGACTGCGTAAGTCACTTCCTGTTGTTGATGTTTGCTAAAACTCCGGAGATTCCCGATCTGATCCGGTTTAATCTCAAATGTCTTCATGAAAAGCGAGTTTAGAGTTTTGCTGCAGCGTTCCTTCTAAAGTTTGACTTCAGTCCTATTGTTAAACTCTGCAGCGAGAGCTTTGAAGTGTTCAAAAATAATTACTGGCTCCTTTTCTCCTCTAAATGAGGAGCTTTGGTCATTTTAGCAGCCTTTTATGTCCAAAAACTCTTGAAAAATTAAGTGAGTTGTGCACTTTCTTGGCGCAGATCCTACTTTTAAGCAGCTCAGCTTATCCTGGCGCGTCAGCCGCTCTGCTGACAGACTGTAGCTCCCTTTGTAGTTTATCGGTGAATTAAACATGTGAAGTTGTCATATGATGCTGTTTTTAGTTATAGATGCTCTTCCAAAGACATGAATTGTATTGTCTTATTTGTTCCTCCAGATTTGAAAGGTATAGGTTTATTTCTGATCTAAAGTAATTAAAAATAATCATTTTTGTCTTTTTACACAGACATGCAAGAAATAAGCCCACTTTTATTATTTAATAAGTATTCAATAGGTAGGATAACTTTAGTATTTAGCGGGCATTCATTTTGGCGTTGAACTGAAGAGCTTTGTCAGCAGCCATCCAACGGATTGGTTTCCCATAATTCTCTTCAAACAGCAAAGCTTCCGTTCTATGGGTCCAGAATAAGAATCTGTTGATTCTTTTCCATGGATTTTGAATTTTGAGATAATTCTATTTACATTAGCAAACATGAATTTGAGGATTTTTGGCAATTTTTTGCAGCCTCAACATTGGCCAGCAATCAAACCTTTGAAAATCTGACAGTTCTGCTGAATTTCTTGTGTGCGTCATTGTAACTCCATTGTAATGTTTAATGTAATGGTACCTGGGAGAAAAAAATAGTTATGTAGTTTTTTACAGAAGCAAAAACAGTCTGTCTTGCATGGCTGTTTACACTCGTGTTGTGTACTTAAGCGGTTTTCCCTCAAAGAATGCATCACATGTAAACCTATTGACTTTTTCTGCGGACTCCTGGCCAGTTCAGACAACTCTTCATTCAATAAGTAATTTAGTGAGAAATTAAGCCTCATACTTAAAAAATGTTCCCCACAAATTATCCAAACCTCCATACCTGCATTTTAGTAAAACAAAAATAAAGTGCATCCACTGTTTGGGTTTAAACATTCTTTGGAAACAGGGATTGCTGTCGTTCTTTATTGCTAAACCTCACTTCTCCAGCATCTAAATGAATCAAAGTTGCTTCTTTTAAACAGCACAGCAGACGCATTTGCAATATTCATCCCAGTGATGGATGACATCACCAGCCCCGATGGGTGTTTTTACTCACCCCTGTGGCCCGCTTGGCTTATTGCAGTGAAGTATTTCCTGACACCGCAGGCTTGAGAAATATCTATTAGATCAACCTTTGAAAGTTCAATTGACCTTAAGAACCAGTTAGAACCTGTGAGAATGTGACCTGAATCAAGGACAATCTTCCCACTTTTCCTGACAAAAATTCAAGTGAAGATGAGGTGCAAACAGATGACAATATGTAAAGAAATTTAAGTAGAAAAACATTAAACTTATGATGCCTTCTTTAGAAAAGTCTTTTCAGAACAAGATTTCTCATCCTTGCCAAGTGAAGGACCATTATGTATCAGTTTTTCAATATTTTCAGGACTTGCTGTCCAAAGGATCCATCTCTGGTCGTATGTCAGTAAAGTCGGGAATGACTGGGATTCTGGGTTTTCTTACAAAGACTGGACATAAAAGGAGGTTTTTGGAGCTTTGTGGTCCTTCCACGTTGTCTGGAAATCACCTGAAACCCAGAATGGTTGAAGGTCACTTCCAGAGAGAGGATCATTTGACCTCATGTATTTTCAAACTGAACAGTTTTGTGTAAATTGCACAAAATTGCTGAGAGGGAGAGGGAAACTTTCTCTTTTTTTGGTGTTTAGACCGAAGAGGAAAACATCACCAGGACTCGTAAACCTCACTATGCATCTGATAACGAACCGTTTGTTTGACAGATCTTTATCTCCTCTTCCTTCCTATTGGTTGATTGGATCGTTTTTTCTTCCTCCTGACCCCATCAGAGGTGGTTGAGCACGCGTGCAGCATCACATCCCTCATGCTGGGTGAAACCTTACCCTCCATCACCAAGGACATGGACACCTACACTTACCGCATGCCCATCGGCGTTTGTGCCGGCATCGCCCCCTTTAACTTCCCCGCCATGATCCCTCTGTGGATGTTTCCAATTGGAATGGTTTGCGGCAACACCTACCTGATGAAGCCGTCGGAGCGCGTCCCGGGCTGCACCATGCTTTTGGCCAAAATGCTGCAGGATGCCGGGGCACCAGATGGCACACTCAACATCATCCACGGACAGCATGCAGGTGAGCGTACGACACAGCGTTGGTTCAATGTGAAAAACAGCAGATATTAAACTTCCATCACCATCTAAGTCTAAACCATCTAATTCTTCTTGCAGTTTTCCTGACAATCAGTATGCCAAACACTTATCGGCGTTCTTTCTTAGTAAACGCATTGCAGCAAGGTTCCACCGTACCAAGGACTTCCATTATTCTTTTTCTCCTTGCTTTGCCTCGCCCTCATAATTCCTGGCCAATGACTGAAGAGATCTTTAGTCACGTGGTTTTGTTTACAAGCTTTGGTTCGGAACACAAATGTCTGCTTGACGGCAGTCTAAATACAGATCGAACCCAAAGTTTAGGACTCGATTCCGGACCGAACTAAACAGACTCGGTCCAGACCAAGCGGACTTTTCCAGTCTGAAGAAACCCTTAATTATGATCATGCCGTTTTTAGCCAAAATAAAAAAACATCTTTGTCTCCTGCTGCTCTGCAAAATCCATGTCCTAGAAAACCACATTTTTGGGGGGATTTTGGCTAAAAACAGCATGAAAGACCACTGGGAATTATTTAAAAATAAATCAAAAGGTGATCGGAATGGGACTTTAAGAGCTTTCCAAAGCAGAAATATCAACGTTTTTTTTTTCCTGAAAACCAAAACGGTTGAAATATTTTTATCTTTTTGCAGCTGTGAACTTTATCTGTGACCATCCAGCCATCAAAGCCATCAGCTTTGTGGGATCCAACCAAGCAGGAGAGTACATCTACGAGCGGGGCTCCAAGAACGGGAAGCGCGTCCAGTCCAACATGGTACCTTATCCTTTATCCTGGAGCTCTTTCTGCTCTGCACCTTCCTGTTGACTTTTAGATTGTTTTTTTAGGGAGCCAAGAACCACGGCGTGGTGATGCCCGACGCAAACAAAGAGAACACCATCAACCAGCTGGTGGGGGCCGCCTTTGGAGCAGCCGGTCAGCGCTGCATGGCTCTCTCCACGGCCATTTTTGTTGGGGAGAGTCGTGATTGGCTTCCGGAGCTGGTTGAACGCTCCAAATTGCTGCACGTTAATGCGGGTAGGTAATCATGTTCTGCACCGAGAGGTTCTTGCCTAAAATTGCGTTAAAGGGGCTAATCTTCTGCTGCAGGGGATCAGCCCGGGGCAGATGTGGGTCCCCTAATCTCTCCTGAAGCCAAAAGCAGGGTGGAGCATCTGATTCAGAGCGGCGTCGACGAAGGCGCCAACCTGCTGCTGGATGGTAGAAATGTTCACGTGAAAGGTTACGAGAACGGGAACTTCGTGGGACCCACCATCTTGACCAACGTCTCGGTGAGCTCCTGAGCTGAAAACCTGGCTGAAGATGCTCGAACCCGCTCCCTAAACAAATGCTCTTCCCTTCCAGCCGGAGATGATGTGCTACAAGGAGGAGATCTTCGGACCGGTGCTGATCGTCCTGGAGGTTGACACGCTGGATGAAGCGATCGTCTTGATTAACAGAAACCCCTATGGCAACGGCACCGCCATCTTCACCACCAACGGAGCCACGGCGCGCAAATACACCCACGGCGTGGATGTCGGGCAGGTGAGGGCGATGTTATGGAACACCGGTAAAAAAAAATATGGAGGCTAAGCATCTTAATCCAGGTGATCCTTTTTTAAAGCTTCTGCTCTGGGACCACCTCTGGAGCTTCCTTTAACTCCTTTGTATAGAAACAGTAAAAAGAACACAAATCATGTTATTTCTTCACTACCACTATAGTGCGCACCAGATTATAAGCCACACTGTCAATGACTTGTCTATTTTTGAACGTATGTCATACATAAGGCACAGTAAAACTGTATGAGGCGCTTTTAAGTGCGGAAAATACGGTAAACACTATACGTTTTTACAAACGTGTGCAGATTGGAGTGAACGTCCCCATCCCGGTTCCTCTGCCCATGTTCTCCTTCACGGGTTCCAGAGGCTCGTTCAGAGGAGACACCAACTTCTATGGAAAACAGGTAAAACAAACAAGCGGTCAGGAGAAACGACTGTTGAACCGTTCTGACCGTCTGTCTGACCGTTCTGACCATCTCCAACAGGGCATTCAGTTCTACACTCAAATCAAGACCGTAACGTCGCAGTGGAAGGCCGAGGACGCCACTGTGAGCAGCCCAGCCGTTACCATGCCAACCATGGGACGCTAAGCTAAAAATGACTCCTTATGTCAGCCTTAAAAAAAGGCTGAAGAGGGAGAAAGGATGTTCGTAGGAGACTGTTTGAATCTTTCATAGTAGCAGAAACATGGAAGGATGCGGATGCAGTCTTTCATGGAGAACTTTTATCTGTCCAGATATTCTCCCACTGGGACGACATCAGGAGTCGTCGATATGATAATCCGTTAGGTGGTGTTGCATCCCGTTTTTCATTTCATTGGTGAGCAGACGGTCTTCTACAGGCCTCTGCTGAAGTTCAGAAACGTTCATCAGATTGCTCTTGACAAGGAGCAGATGGAACATCAGGACATTTGTTACTCCATTCAAATAATGGCATTGGTCTTGTATATGCTCACTGTTCTGTCCAACCAGGAGGACCTGGTTGGAGAGCAGGATACCGTTCTCCACCACACCAATGCAGGTGGATGTGTTTGAGGTTTGCTCCACCTTTTGGTTGGGGAAATGGGTTCCAAGGATCCTTTGGAGTCTTTGAAAGCGCTCCTGTAGAAACCTGCCAACGGTTTTAATCGGAGTCTTTGGTATTTTTGGCAAATTGCACAAACTCAAGATAAGACCGTTTCTATTAACCATCTCTGGAATGTTTCTGCGTCCGGCCTGAAGGTGTTGAATCAAAGCCCCTCCCCTCTGCGAGATGATGTTGTGAGGCTTTCAGGCTGCTCGCCGCTTAATAAAGATATCACAAATTGAGTGAACTGAAGTGTGACTCGTATTAGACTCCTTCTTTTGCACTTTTAGGAATTTTCCATTAAGAGAAGGACTTTGCTCCAATTAAAACCTAATGAACTTTCAGTGAACTCCAATCAAAGGTCGACTGTAAGGTTTCAGGTTGAAATCTGCTGGAAATGGGCTCAAAAGAAGTCAGCTGGTGTGAACAAACCAAGAACGAAGGGAAGGAGCAGTCCGACATGAATCCTGAAAGTTTTGAATGTTCCTGCCGTAACCGTCCTTCAGGTCAGAATCACTTCACAAAAATGTTTTAATAATTTGAACAAGCAAAATAAAAGTTTATAGAAGAAAGTTAGAAATCTATTGATCGGTTTAAACCACTACTTTAAAAACTAGGTCATATTTTTATTTCTGAAAAAAAATCACAAGATGTCACAACTGAGTTAAAATATCATTTGATTTATTGAAGCTCTAGTTCTTTAAATTGACAGATGGGTGGAGTTTCCTTTGTCCCGCCCATCTTTGGATTGTGAAGTAGGCGGAGTTAACTACAATTTATGTGATCGATCCCAGAATTCAATGGGCAGAATTGGGAGTAACTCAATACAAAAGTAATTTATTATAGTTGCATTACTTCTGTTGTAATGAATAAATGCATTATTGTTAGTATTATTATTCTTTTTTCTTACTCATCATATGGTTCATCTGAACTGAAAACAGACTTGCATTATTAATTTTTAATAAACTAGAATAACATAAAAATACTTAATGTTCAACATTTCCATGTTGCAGCATTACAGTTAATATAAGAGCAAAAGACTAAAATAAAAACATTTAAAATAATTTAAAGAAAAACGTATACATGTTGACTACACTTTAAATTGCACTTGTCTGAAGTGGATAGTAGTGATTGTTTAGAATTATCATTGGATTTACTAAAAGAGTTGGATTTGTACAGCCCTATATTAATCAAATGACTCCATTATATTAGTCATAATCCTACCACACGGTAAACTGCTTTGTTAAACCATAAGGTCAAAAGTAACTTTAAAATATTAATTTAAAAGTAAAAACAAATGTATATAAACATTTATTGTTTTTTAATTATTGTTTATTTATGTGATATATTTATTTAACTTTTTTATGTGTTTATTTTAATGAGGTGTGGGCGGGGTTTGTCTTGCCGACCCCTCACTCATCCAGCCGTCATCATCAGTGGGAGGAGCCTGCAGTCTAAAATCATGGTGAGCTGCTCTGGTTTTCACTGTTTTTCCCGCATCAACAGCCGGTTCTGCGCAGCGTGTTTCGGTCAGAATCGAGGGTTTTCCCGTTCGGAGGCCGAAGCCCGCCGCGAGCTCGCGCTGTGACGTCACCGCCACATTAGCACGCGGAAAGTCCCCGGTTAGCATCTGTAGCCGTTGACATGCGCCCTGACTGCATTGCTTAGTATCTAACCCGGGATAATGTTCAATTTCCAGATAGATCCGAACTTCCCGGGACTGGGTCTTTCTTGTAGCACCGTTGAATAAGTTTAACATTAAATTCAACAAAGCTAGTTGACAATGGACTGAAACCACCAATAAAGTGACGTCACCGGAAACAAAACTATTTAAAAAATATATAAATGGTTTCATTTATTTTTAGAACAAAATTTTTTTGACTTTTTTCATACTTTTACAACTTTTATTTTTGTAAATATTTTTTCATAAAATTCTGAATGTTTTCATGCTTTCATAAATGCATTCTCTTAAACTTGTGCTTTAAAAAATAATTCAAAAGTGTCTTCTTATAAAATTACAACTTTTAAAATGTTTTTTTTTATGGTGGACCTAATTCTCCGTAAGTACTTGACTTTAGCGGATAAACAGTATTTTTACAGTAGTTTTAAACATTTGTATTTGCTAAATATTAGGTATCGTATTATCAATTTCAATAAGTAATCAATGAAAAAAGATGAGTAGCAGCATAAAGAGTGTGTTTAAATATCTTTTGAATGTCTATCAATTATTTTAAAAGATCTCCTTTAAATGTTCAGATTCATGAAGCACTTTTAAGTTAAATTAACATATTTAAAATTAAGGTAAAGTGGTGTCAGGATTGGTTTATCCTGCGAGTGTTTGTGGAGCAGAAATGAACCCATTACCTTGAAAAACTGCATCATTCCAACAATAGATGTTCCTGGTTCCTCAGCAGGTGAAACACTGGAACCAAAGGCATTTCTGGGATCTGTCTACTTCCTGACTCTTCACTGCTGCAAAGTTTCTGGACATTTCTTCTCAGAGGTTGGCTGAGCTTCAGAATATTTTGTAATGAAAGGAGAGAAGTGTCGAGGGATGTTTGAACATGAGATGATTGCACTGAAACTCCCCCAATCAACCCATGTTGTTTGCTTAAATGTTTGACCAGCCGACTCAGCAAATGCTGGGGCTTTTTTTTGGGACGTGTTGCACGCTCGGGACCCTGGGGTGGGGCCAAACACGGAGACATAAATAAGTGGAGTTTTTCTCGCCGGCAACATGGTAATTTAGCAGCTGTAGTCATCAGCAGTTCGGGTGGCTGTTTCTCCAAACATTCATTATCAGCGTGGGACGGAGGTGGAACAACCCGAGCCGAGTTTCTTTGACGCTTTTTAATTTCATTGTACCTGTGACAGTGACAAATAAAGATCTATCTCTCTGCAGAGCTGCAGACATGAAGCCCGCCGCCGTCCCGCTCCTCCTGCTGATCCTGCTGGCTGCTGCGGGCCAGAACCGAGCCCAGTTCAGGAGTTCTCTTCTGGATCTGTCCAGCATCCTGCCTGCTCTCAGCAGACCTGCCAACCACAGCCGCATCTTCCACGCTGTGATGTTCGATGCCGGCAGCACGGGGACGCGCATCCACGTCTACACATTCATCCAGGGGGGCTCAGGTAAAAGAGAGCGGCATGGTTTTGTCACACCTGTGTAAACATGAGGTTCTTCAGGTGAGTTCTGTCAGACGTCTGTTTCAGAGCCGCTACCTGTTCTGGACAATGAGATGTTCCACTCTGTGAAGCCCGGTTTGTCAGCGTACGCAGACTCCCCTGAAATGGTGAGTTGCTGCATTACTGCATGATAAAGCTGGATTGGAGCTGACTTTGGGTCTGAACAGCGGCGTGTTTCTGTGGTCCCCCCCCTCCCCTCTAGGTGGACCACACGGTCAGGATGCTGCTGAAAGTGGCCAAGAAGACGGTGCCGCGTCTGGACTGGAAGAGGACTCCTCTGGTCCTCAGAGCCACAGCCGGACTGCGGCTGCTGCCTGCAGACAGAGCGCAGGCTCTCCTGGACCAGGTCTGTCCCATTCTGTGGTAGAGGTCCCGGCTGAGGGGGGGGGTCGCAGCAGAGGGAATCAAACTTTAGGAGGAGCTAGACTTCAGGAGGGTGATGGGGGACAAGTGAAAGTGGATTTGAGCGCACATGAAGAGGAATTTAATTTAAACAATAAAATCCGTCCCTCCATCAGTTTGCTTTCTCTCTTTCTGCTGCCAGGTTCAGCTCGTCTTTGACGAATCTCCGTTTTTTGTCCCTGACGACGGCGTGAGCATCATGAACGGCACAGATGAAGGTACCGCCACCTTTGTCTCCGTAACGCCTCTTTGCCGGAGCGTTGTCGCCCTGGGAGCAGTACAATGCTGTTAGTGTGCTTCGCCGTTTCTGTAAAGACCTCGACTTAATGAAGGCGTTTAGCTAAATTGCTGCAGATTATGATGTTTTTTATGCCGACACCTAAAATAATGAAGGCTTTTCACCGCAGAGTCATTTTCAGCCTAAGAGTCAGTAATTATCTGGTGACAAATGTTACGTCTGGCACACTGCGGCATAAAGGATTTAGCCTTTTCCAGTGTCCTGGTGTGCTCCATTTGAGATGACCTCTGTGTCTACATTTATAGGAATCCTGGCCTGGGTGTCTCTGAACTTCCTGACAGGTGAGTACAGTCCACCTGAAGAGGTTGAAAGTGAGAGTTCTCTGCCTTTAGGGTGTCTCTGTGGTCCTGCTCTGACTGAATGCTAAAACGTTGTGCTTCCTGGAGGAGGAGGCCTTTTGGAGATAGCATCTTAGGTGGAACAAATGAGCTCCTCACCGCTGTAGTCACTGGATTAAAAAGGATTGTTTTTTAGGTCATCTGAAAGCACAAACCAAGAAAACGGTGGGGATCCTGGATCTAGGAGGAGGATCCACACAGATCACCTTCCTGCCCACAGTCAGGGTCAGCGTTGTGTCTCATCCCACAACAATTCCTGCAAAGATCTGGATTTTCAGTCCATTCTAACGTGTTTTTTAAAATGCTCTTCTGCAGAAAACCATCAAAAATGCTCCTGCTGCAGATTATGTTGCCAGATTGGACTTTCTGAACACATCATTTCAACTTTATTCTCACAGGTAATGACGGCCCGCAGAAATGAGACCATGTTGAAATCGCATTTCTAATTACTATTATGGCCTGCAGCAGTCAAGAACTGCAAAGTCCATGTTGTAATCCCATTGCTCCTTCATCTTTTTCTTTGAGCGTCACTATCGCCCTCACATACTCAAAAACTCACCACACACTTGGTACCCGGTGAACGTGGATTTTGGAAATAGTGAACGCTGCCCATAAAATGATGAGATCACACAGGGGTGAAATCTATGAGATTCAGCTATTTGGTTATTTATCCTGTTTTAAGAGAAAAAAAAATCTTTAATTTTCAGTTGGATATTCTAGTATTTAGAAATGTTACATTTAGGAACTCAATATTTAGTTAGCAAGCTAAATATTTAATTTGAAGATAAATAATTTTTGTTTAAAATATATATTTGGTTTACGGACTAAACGTTTAGTTTGCAAACTAAAATGTTTAATTTAATAAAATTAAACATCTTAGTTTGCAAACCAAATGTTTAGCTAAAATGCAAATGAACTTGGCAATAAGCGAAAGTGGACTATCAAAATAAAAGTTGGACGTTGCTCCATCTTTTCTGACAATCTGTCTTTTTTGTAGAGTCCACAAACATTCCTGAAGTTATTATGGGATGTTAACAGGACCTATGGCTTGGCGGCCATTTTGTAACAACGTTGGAAATTTTGCGTTTTGTACAGTACGGACATCATTTTTGTTCAAGCGAAGTTTTATACACCATTTGACCCTTGACCTCAGGAAAGAGGCTGCTATCTTACACTTTTCGAAAATGTGAACTCCTACAGGGATTTTGATCTATTGCCTAATAACTGTTCAAGCATCATTGGGAAGCTTTTTGGAAGAGAAAATGTTTTTTTTTTTTCCTTTTCCAAAACTTTAATTTCTGTGCGAATGTTAATGTTAGTGTAATAAGCTCCCAAATGTGGCGTTTCGCTGTTGCTCGCACAGTTTTTACCAGTATATTGTGAACGTTGAATACACGAAACAAACAAAAAATGATCTGAACATATTAAGAATGTGGGCGTGGTTAACAAAAATCCTCTGTTGTTAAGGAAATCCAAAATGTTACTTTTGCGGATTCTTGTAAAAATGCATCGATCTGTTTGTCACTCCCAAACAACCAAAAGATAAAATGGTTGCTATGACTTTTTCATTCTTCGGATCCTGCTGGTTTTGTAATTGAAACATAATTTTGGGTTAAGTTATCTTGGAAGCGGAATCATGGCGGCGCGACTCTCCACGCTGGGCGCCCTGTCTGCAGACGGTAGGAGGACGCCATTCGTATTTGTGCTGGTCAGACGTTCTGCTGAGTGACGTGATTTCCGTCTTTGCGGTCAGAGTTGGAGTGGCGTATTTACAGGAGCTCCTGCCTGCCCAGTAAGTTCAGGGATGACTGGAGCTTCGGAGGGCTGATCTACCAAGTGGGCGGAGAGCCGGGGGGTGAGATCCTGTGAATCAAATTTTTTTCAAAGGAAAAAAGATTAAACAACTTTATTAAACACTGTTCTTCCTTCAGGTCAAGAAGGATATAAACCTTGTTATCAGGAGGTCCTGAAGGCGGTGAAGGGGATCATCCACCAGCCATACCAGCTGGAAAACAGCAATGTTTTCTATGCGTTCTCCTATTACTTTGACAGAGCTGTGGACGCCGGCCTCATCGGTCAGTCGCCTTCTGTCCACGCTTCATAGAATAACAGCTCATACGGATCTGACAGTAGCTATTAAAGAAATGGTTATTCTCCTCCATAAGCTCCATCATTAGCGCTGAAAATGAGCATCTGCGATTCACGTTTCCAACGTGTAACGATTCCCAAACCCATCTTTGCTGCAGATGGCGTGAAAGGAGGGACGGTGCAGGTCAGAGACTTTCGGAAGAGAGCCAAAGAGGGTGAGATGGGAAGAGGACCTGCAAACTTCCCCACATCTGAAAGGCTGCTCCTTCAGTAGACCTGACCGACGTCTTTTCTTCTCTTCAGTCTGCAGTAACATGACCAAGAACCCCCCCAGCAGCCCCTTCCTGTGCATGGACCTGACCTACATCACCTGTCTGCTGAAGGATGGCTTTGGTTTCAAGGAGAGCGCCATCCTGCAGGTGAGGCTCCACCCAACAGCAGAAATGCACTGTTTCAGCAGGTTCCGGCAGACATTTGCCCTTTAACAACGGAGCCGGTGACAGGTAGCGGCACGCTCTTTGAACTACCCGTAAGTCTTGCATATCGGCTGCTGGAATTATGTAAATGACCTGAACGGAATCCCAGGAAAACGGATAACCTTCAGATGTTTGATGAGCTTTCATAGCTGACTAAAGAACAGATCTGTTTTAGTAAACTCTTTGTTCAGCTCAACAACTGACTGAAAATTTACTCCAAAAATCAGCCTTTTAAAATCCCTATGATCTCTTTTTCTACCTAGTTGACCAAGAAGGTGAATAACGTGGAGGCCAGCTGGGCTCTTGGTGCTACTTTGGATCATTTCCACAAGCTGAGGATCCATTGAGAAGATGCTGAGTCATGGTTTCTTTAATGAAGCCGTCAAGTTTCACACAACCAGAGCATTTTTCTCAAGTAAGCGTATTTATCTGAAGCACTGGAAGCTGAACTAAAGTTATTTGTATTTATACATAAAACTGGCAGTTTTTTTAAAATGTCAAGTATTAATAGCATCTATTTACAATATGCGTGTCTGGTACAGTTACATGTGACTGAGGTTTTTTAAAATAATTCTTCAGCGGCGGTCATTGGTTACATTTCTCTTGAACCCGTCTTCAGTTTTTCTTTGGAAGTTTTCCCCAAACCAGGAAAAATGTGTTTTTTGTACAAACTCGCCAAAATAAAAGCACCCGAACTGTCTTATTAAAAAATATGGACAGATGTTTTTAAAATGATCAGAGTCCATCCGGCTCTGCGGCAGGGGGTGGGGTTAATCCTGAGGGGGCGGAGCTACAGCAGAGCGACTACATCCTCGCTGTAAGCGTGGCCCTCGGCGGTCATCGTCACCAGGTCATGTGGCTGCGAGAGAACCACCACAGAGTCTGCAGAACCTGCAGGAGGAGCAGAATTAAACATCTGTCACATGTACGTTTGACTCCTCTGCTGTGAGAGCTGCAGACGCCACTGAGCTGGAAACCTCCATTTGACACCAGTAAACTTCATCCGTGGGGTCGATGACACGACGCATTTCCTGTTGTGTTTCAAAAATGCCTACCTGGTGATCTCAGCATGGCGTGATGAAGACTCATCGTTTCCACCGGTGTTGTCATGGTGACCATACCACCTCCATTCTCACCGTCTGCCTCCAGCAGGCTGCTTTGTGTCAGAGCCTCTCCTGTTGGTTTCAAACCAGACATTGATGCCTCTAAAGCAAAAAGGCTGTTGTTTTGTGTAGTTGTGTTCTGTGTTAACACATAACACCAACAGACTTAAAAAGACACACACCCCCCCGTGGGGATGCTGACCCCAATTTAGCTTCTGTTTCTGATCAGAGCTTTGACACCTTTCCAGCTGCGGCAGATCACCCTCACTTTCAAACTTAAGTCTGATTAGGAAGATAATCAGTCTGACGTTACAGAACCTGTTGGAGATGGTTCTGATCTTCTGATACCCAAAAGGATTCGCTGCATCTTCCAAGAAAAACCAGGCTCTTTTTCACCTGAGCTCAAACCACCAGCTCCTCTGCAGAAGTCAGACACAGACTGAGTGAGACATTAACCTGTCTCTCTGCCGTCGCCGCCGAGCCCCTCCTCTCCGTGCCTTTTCCTCATGTGGACGTTTCTGCTGCCCGACTGCGAGAAGGTCTTCCCGCAGATCCCGCACAGGTGAGGCTTCTCACCTGGGAGGAAAACAAAAATGTGCTAAACAAACCTGAGGGAGCGCGGCGGTGCAGGTGTGAGCGCGGTGCCCCTTACCAGAATGCACCAGCATGTGTTTTCTGAGGCTGGAGTACTCTGCGAAGGACCGCCCACATCCATCTGTTTCACACAGAAAAGGCTTCTCTCCTGCAGAAACACCCGCCCCCCCATAAACACACACTGTTTACCTCCAAATGTAATCGTCTTTAAAAAAAAATAAATTCAGTTGACCCTCAAACAACAAATACACCGTTCACGTGACATTCAAGAACGCACGTTTAGCCCATGGTGTTCACACTGGACAAGCGGGGAGGGGCTTCTTCTTTTTCTACTGTTTAATAGCGCATGCCCGCCACCTGCAGTTGGAAGAAGCTTGGTACAAAATGTTGAAGCGGCTTTTTCTTTCATAGCTCTGTTCCGATAAATGAAAGACTTGGTGTCATAGAATTCCACAAACCGCAATTCTTAATTTCTCTTTCATGATCAATTTCAAGCAGTTGGCACTTCCGCAAATTAAAGGGGACGCCATCCATACGTCTCTACCAGATCAGAGTCCCTGGTTGGTCAAAGTTCGACCTATTTTAACTGACAACACACGTTCACTGACCACGCGTTCTTTTCGTAGAGCCCGGAAACGGTCTTTAAAACTTGTGCAGCTGCGTGTGAGTATGGGACGCAAAAGTCTGAAACATTCAGAGTGTTTACATAAACTTTTCATTGGAAGTGGTCGCGGTGTGAACGTATCTTAAGAAGGTGACAAACGCACCAATGTGTATTCCTACCTTGTCGGCTGTTTTCAGTGATGTATGAATAACGCCAACCCGCCATTAATATAGTTTTCAGTCAACATTTTTTGCAAAGATTTTGAAATTTTTGCTTAAAAAAAAAATAACATGGATTAAGACAAATATTCAACAACGTCCTTCAAACTTCAATATCCAAAAATGTGCGACTTCTACTTTCACTTTAAAGCTGCAAAAACGCCTCTGTCCTCGTCTGCGGTGCTGAAGTAGCTGATAAGCAGCCAAAAGGAATCAAGGACTTCAGCATAAACTCTTATTTCACCTCAACCTTGTAATGTTGGCCAGCGAGCAAGAGTGACCAGTCATTTTTCTGTACGATTCTGCGAGTGTTTTTGCAGAATGTGGACTGGCAAATAAACAATAAATGTGATGGACGTTGGATGAGGTAGATGATCCTTCTTACTGGGTTGAAGAGGAAACAACGAAGGCAACGCCGGGCAGAGCGTCAGACCTCACTTGAGACCATTACAGTTATTGTAATAATGAATAACTACTTATATTTATGTCTTAATTTTATCTATAGATTTTTTTAAATTTTCGTTATATAACCTAAAAGCAATTTGCTATCAATTACTCAGAATTGTGTTTTTTGTGTAGCTTCTGTTTGTTGTGAAAATACTGTGTAAATATCAGTAAAACAAAAGCTGGGATTGTACTAATAAAAGATATCAAGCAAACATGCTTTAAATATAAAGTAAATTTAATTATAAAATTGTAAAAAAAAAAACGCTCAACAAGACTTCTAAGGGTTAAAGATTGTCTTTTTTTTTCTGATCGTGGAGGAGCACATCCTAAAGCCTCACCAGAGTCAGCCTAAATAAACAGAGGAGCAAGATGCCTGCAGGAGTGCTGACTCCTCAGATCTCCAGCCTCCTCTGCAGCAGAAGGAGCAGCTGACTCCCCTAATGCTCCTGAGCTGCTAGGCTTTCTGCGCTCTTCACCTGTGTGTATGCGTCTGTGGTTCTTCAGGTTCCCCGCCGTGGTGAACTTCTTCCCGCAGTTCTTCTCTTTGCAGATGAAGGGCTTCTCTCCATTGTGGGTCCTCATGTGAACCTGCAGCCTCTGCAGCACGTAGAAGCTCTTCCCGCAGCCCTCGGCGCTGCACCGGAACATGCGGTCATTCCTGAAACGGCACAAAGTTCATATTTCTCCTCTGATTGTGTAGAAACTGAGACATCAAATGTCAAGTGGGTCACCTGTGTGTTTTGAGGTGATACTTGAGGTGAGCTGGCCAGGTGAACGTCCTGCAGCAGCCCTCGAATGAGCAGCGCAGGATCTGCTTGCTGAGGGGGCGGCTGGTACGAGACGGCACCTCCTGCTGGTCCCCGTCTGCCAGCAAACTGTGTGTGTGGTCACCTAGGTAACCGGAAAGGGAGCGAGGTTTGTGCAGTAATCAATGGGAGAGTGCGAGGTGGCCAGCCTCTGGAGGCTGATGCTATAAAATCAGGGACTCCAGGCTGCAAGGAGGAGAAAACAATCCGGAGCTGAATGCAATCACCGCCTTTGAACCCTGACGGCTCCCCGCTTCCACCGTCTTTAACCACCGCCAGCCAGTTCAGAACAGTGGCCCCACCCTCGCTGCTGGCGTCTAAACTGATGCAAACTGGGGGTAGGAGGTTCAGCAGTTGCAGCCTGGATCAAGCGGTTCAGCTCCAGTCTGAACTCTTTATTTGCAAACTAACTCATTTTAAAAATTCTTTTTCTAGACAGCAGCAGCTTCCAGAACCAAAATTCTGTTCTGAAAGATGTCAGGAAAGTCCAGTTACTTCTAAAACCAGAGAACCAAACACTGAGAACCGAAACTTGATACCAGAAATGCAACGAAGCATCATGGAAAGCTGAGCAGCAGATACTGCAGAGTTCAGATCATCAGACGTCTGATGATGATTAGGATCCGCTAAAGGAAAAAACCTCAAAGGTTGAACAAATGATTGTCCTTTATACACCTTTCAGTAAAAAAGACAGAATTAAAGCCTGGATCTAGGTTTGAAATCATTATGGGATGGCCACAGAACAAACTTGGAAGACAGATTTAAATGTGAAATTTAGTGATTTTAACATTTTCACAAAATATTGGAAAAGAAAACATTTGTTTGAGGGATCTTTATGAAATTTCACACCCGACCTTTGACCTCTGGAAGAGGCTGTTATCTTGAATTTAAAAAGCTTCACAAATATCTCATTTAGTACCATCTACAAATTTAAAGCTACTTAGGAAAAAATCTTTTTATTTTTAGATTTTTACCTGCATTAGCATAGAAAGTTTGCAAAAGTGGCGTTCCCCTGTTGATTGCACCAGAATATTGTCATCATTTTGTCTCAAACTGGACGAAACAATGCAAAAGGATTGTGGGCATGGTTAGAAAAAAAAACCTCAGTTGCTAAGGAAACCATAAATTTACTTTTTTTGATTCTTCTAAAATTACACAGACCTATTTGTCATCTCCAGACAACCAAAAAATAAAATGGTTTCTATGGAGATAAACCAACAAAAAAGGCACGATTTTTTAAAATGAATTTGACACATGCAGCTCTGACCAGGGTGGCAGAAAGGTGTAGGATGAGTAAAAAGGGGAGGAGTGAGGGCAGGGGTAGCTTTAATTTTGAGTGTTTTCTGATCAAAAATTCAAACAGAAAAATCCAGACAGAAAATCTGAGGCTAATACCCAGGAAGCTTTCTCAAACACGACTTTCCAAACCTTCGGCTGCATTTCCACTCAGGACTCGTACAGAGATCAGAAACATAGCCAGGAGTCAGAGGCGTCTGAACTGTCAGGGAGAAATTAATTCTGGAAGTTAAGCAGCCTGCAGAGGAAATGCGAGATGGTCGGCGATGCCTCCTGGTTAACAGTTTAGTGCTGGAAGTTCACGCTCGTTTCAGATCAAAGCAGCCGCTGCGGAGCGAGATACGAGGAATGCACGGGTCTGTAAATAAACTAGACAACGTGAAGGCAGGTGAACTGGACAGTCGAAGCAGATGAATCCCAAACATCCAGCTGCTTTTAAAGCATCTGTATTCACAGCTTCCTGGATGGTTTCCTAACCCGTCCTCCTCCCGTCTGCTCATTACCAGGCCTGTCAGGCCAGCACGTACCCTAAATCCACATTCAATGATCCCTAACAGAGGCTGACCTTTCACAAAACATCCTGATCAATGACTGCAAACGCTGTGATATTTACAGCTACAAAGGAGGTTTGCTCCAAGAGCCACAAGTCTACTGAGACAAAAGTACAAATGCATTTTGATTGAGAGCGTTCTGATGACAACCAACCAACACAGCCTGAGTCACGGCTCATTAAACACCGTTTTCATCTCCTCGCTGACCTAATTTCTTGCCCGTCTTTAATGTCTGATTAAGTAGATCTTCACCGAACACGTCTGCCTTCTAGCTTTTCATCTCTCGCTGTGGGAGCCGCAACCCCCCCATTCCAAAAATCTCAGTTTGACAGAAACTTCCACTTTGGAAGCACCAGGGTCTGAACAGTCAGTCACTCACCGTTACTGACACCTCCAGCTCTGCTGTCCTGGCTCGCTCTGGCATCTTTCGCCAGTTGTGCGCGTGTGGCGGCAATCAGGCTGTCATGCGCGAGCTCCTGCACCCTCAGATACCAGGGAGCGCTGCCGTCTACTCCATAGTCCCCCGAGGAGACCCCCTCGTCTTCATCCTCCTCGCCTCCTTCTGTGGTGAAGAGCAGAGACTCCGAGGAGGCTGTGATGCCTGAGAGGGGAAGGAAAGTGGAAAATCAGGAGGAATTTAACAAGAAGAAAAGCTTTGGAACAAACACCTACACTCTTCTGTCTTCTGGCACTGCTCGTCCTGCCCAAAAAGGCGTCCAGACCCAAATGAGCTTCTGACTATCCTGCCAAGAGCTGATGAACCAAAACAACCTGCCTGCCAAGGATCTTCTCTTCCAGCCAGAACAATCCTGGGTTTTCCACTTTTAATGTCTCACCTCATTTCTTTTCTCTGCAAACCTCCAGATTCTGATGGAAAACTTCTCTGCTGACAAATGTTCTTCTCAGCGCAGCCTCGTGTGGAAATCAAACACTAAAGCTGTCATCCCTGTTTTAAACCCTAAACAGTTCAGGAGCGAGTGCAGCCGCAGAACCAAGGCTTCGTTCTGCTTTCAGGGATCAACCTGGACTAGAAGATTTACAGACTTAGACTCGTAACCGATTTTCCCGACATGCAACAGGACAAGTGCCATCAGGTTGGCGATAGCTTACCTTTAGCAAGGTTCAGTAGAACGTAGGAGCTGCTGTCTGGCTGCTGCAAGTCATGCAAGATGGCTGGAGGGCTGGGCAAAGTGCGAGGTTGAGAGTGGACGACCAACGTGCTCGGCTCGGACTGGCATCCAAACCCAGAGAGGGAGGGAGGGGTCCCAGACTCATGGCTTAAACCTCCATCTGAGGGGGACACCGAACCGTCAGATGCGGCTGGTGAAGCATCAGTAAGAAGAACATCTCTGAATGAGAATCACAAAGGTGAGTTGTGTGGAGGTGGTGACAGAGCAGAGGACTCTGTTCAGGACCATCATGGACCCCACCTGGATGAGACCTTCACTGAGAGGAGGAGCATCTTCTGCAGCAGAATTCTGTCACAGTGCTGCTCCAGACAGACGGAGGAAATCTTTTGTTCCTCGTGCTTTTCAGACAACTCCTGACTGAGCATTAAAAAACTCTGAGTTTTAATCTTTGATTGTTTTTCAATCATTTAATTGATGCGTGCACATTGTTGAATGCAAGTGGTTGATTTTCTTCCAAATTAATAGCTTTTTAAAATATAATCTGTTGAGCATTTCTTTTTTCTTTTCTTTGTTTATCATTTCACAAGTCAGAGGAACAGTTTTTCAGTTGTTTTATTTATGGTCCAAAATATTTAGCCAAAAAAAAGGGTGCACGCTTTACTACATTTTCTTTCAGGCAAGGCTAAATCGCCTGCATGGAAAACCATAAGAATCAAGTAGAGAGTTGATAATGTCCGATGATGTTTTGTTTTTTCCCCAAGAGGCTTTTAGCAGCTCGTTTGAGAGAAGAGTTGAGTTTTTATGTCTTGACTTAGTTTTTTTATGTAAGCATTTAATTTGTATGTTGGTTCTTAACAGCGTCTGTTAATAAAAATCGAACATCTGTTATGTGGAGTAAATGTTGTGTTAGGTGTCAGGTTGTAGAGGCCATCAAGAATTGTCTATTTGTTCCTTTAAGCTTTGATTTTAGAAACAGATCAAATTAAGAATTTCATTTATCCTGTCATGAAGATAAGTGGAATTTTGTTGTATTGAATGTGTTCAGTTATTGTGTGATGTGATGAGCACTAACTTATTCAGACAAACTAATAATGATTTTAAGTTACAACAATGTTCCATTAATAGAAACAAATATAATTATGAAATCCTCATTAAATAATTAAAGTTATTAGAAGTTAGATATTTTTTAAACAATTCAAATGAGCAGTTTTTGGTAATAATTGACTAACTGATTTTTAAGTTTGCATATTTTATTTTAATATTGTAAACGTTGCCCCAAAGAATCCTCACTATGTTTGGAGCCATGCAGGTTGTTCTTTTAACTGTGGTCTTTTGTTTTTTATTGCTGCCTTATTTGAACATTTGTTTATATGCATATTAATGAAAATTAAAAACAAATGTCAATCTGCCAGATTTTTAGCCTGTTAGACTGAGATCTTTTGTAGACCGAGGATCACCTCTAAAGACCTTTGATGACTGTTTGGTGGCATCAGCTACCTTTTATTGAGTGGTCTGCTGGAGCGACATTTCAGCGGCAAACAGGAAGAAGCTAGTCAGGACGGCCAGCTCCATTCTGGGGATGCCACTCGACTCTGTGCAAGCGGTGGGGAACGACTCCCACCCCCTGTATGACACAGTACTAGGTCTAAGCAGCTCTTTCAGCAACAGGTGTCTGTTGGTCTACCTGCTGCTGTGAGACTCTGCAATCAGAGCTGTTTCCAGCGTTCCCACTATATCACCTTAAAATATTTGTGATACTTATAAACTGCATTATTACAACCCTTAGTGCAATTTCCTTTTTCCTCTGCAAGTTTTTGTAAATCTGCAATAATTTACTCATTTTTTGTGTACATACTTTCGTCTTCTATTATGTTAATCTGTAATGCTGCAACATTGAAATGTTCCCATTGCCTTTGAGAAATAGATGGCTCTCTCATCTTTCCAGCTTCACAAGTTCAGAGGAACAGTGACAGTTATTACACCGTGCTACACTTTTCTCCTCTCCGCATGTGCAGATCTTTCCTGGGGGCGTCCCAGGTTTTTGCAGCATACAGATCCTGACCTGTGAGCTCCAGGGGGGCACAGAGGGAGCTCTCAGCCGGAGCCAGAGGAGGCAGGCACGAGTGTTTGGACTCAGACTCCTCCAGACTTTGCACCAGCCGGAGGGAGGCGTTCTGGACAAACTCCACCAGCAGCTGCATGGAGGAGCAGAGCAGAATCCGGATTTAAAAGAACAGTCTGAACCTGAAAAATGAAAATGGAGCCAAAAGTTTACCTCTGGTTTGGAGTCGAGCTCATCAGAAAGCATGGATCACCCGGATATAAACCTAGAAGACAAAAAGAAACGATTAAATTCATTTTCTTAAAGTCGGAAGTTAATTATTCTGGGATAATAACAAGCAAACCTTAAGTCTGAGCTGCTTAATGTGAGAGTCTGTGCGGGTCAGGAGCTGCCGGTCATTTCGGAATCAAACAACGAACTCAACTAAAGAAATTAAACGGAAACTTTAAACTTTGTACATTTTAAACACAATTTAAATTCCATATAGCACAAAAGATAAATAAGTTGTCAAAACCACATATAATTGAGCTTGCGGATAAAAAAGACGAGATTACCTCGTTAGCTTTACTAGCTAAATTAGCTGCATAAAAGTCCCTCTGAGACCAGTTTTCCACGAAAATGTTGTCTTTGGTGATAATCTATACCCAAATATGACTCATTTGATCACTAAATATAAAATAGGTGACCCCAAACTCTTACAAATGTCCTGAAACTACATAGAAACGTTAGAGGAAACCTAGCTTGACTCAAAACAGAACACCTCGGTTCTACGGAATCTTGTTTGGGTCAAAATCCCCCCGCTTTCGCGTTTGGATAAGCGAAGATGTTGGTCTACCTACGCCATCTAGCGGTCATGCTAGTACTCTTAAATGAAAACCAACCATACAACTTAAATTGAATGTTGATATGAAAAGTATATTTTCAGATCGCGCTACGGACAGTGATATTTTAACTAATTAATTTAAAAATACGAATTAGTCTCGGGGCTGCACGGTGGCGCAGTGGTTAGCGCTCCTGCCGCACAGCAAGAAGGTTCCCGGTTCAAGTCCTGGCTGGGGGACCTTTCTGTGTGGAGTTTGCATGTTCTCCCCGTGCATGCGTGGGTTTTCTCCGGGTACTCCGGCTTCCTCCCACCGTCCAAAAACATGCTTCATAGGTTAATTGGTCACTGTAAATTGTCCCTAGGTGTGAATATGAGTGTGCATGGGTGTGTGATTGTGGCCCCTGCGACAGACTGGCGACCCGTCCAGGGGTGTCCCCTGCCTTCACCCATGAGTAGCCGGGTTAGGCTCCGGCAACCCCGTGACCCCGAAAGGGATAAAGCAGATTGGAAAATGAAAGAATGAATGAATGAGTCTCGTTTGTTACCTACTCACTCTTGTCATTCCTCAACATTTTAAAACGGATAAAAACTCAAATTGCAAAACTTTCCAACAGAACTACATAATTTTAATAAAAAGATTTGGGGAAAAACAATTTTAGATGGCATACAATTTGTTGTATTCCATCTCCTTCAAATATGTTACTTCATTAAAAAAATGTCCTCTTTAAAAACCAATTTTGTATAATATAGGTTTATTTGGAAAAAAAAGTTTATTAGATAATCAACAATTTTCTTAAGTTAATTATACAATGTACTTTAGGATACATTAAATTATTCAAATAGTTGTATTAAAGCAATAAAACACTTCTTGAATGAGTTTTTGTTGTTGATGAAACTGTAAATTATTCACTAAATGCATATTTTTTCACTTTATGATATATCTGATTACATTTGTTGACTTCATAGGAGCTTTTCACAGTAGAAACATCCAAAAATTACCAAAATTTGGAATATGTTGGTATTAAGGTAATTTAGGATGACAGATGTTAAAAACTGCTGGTGACCAAACCTCATTTGAAAAAAAATGTCCCTGAAAGTCACAAACTTGTAGTAAAACATGAACGCACGTCAGCTGAGGAGGAACATTTCACTTCTGCAGGTGTTTATGAAGCAACACCTACAGGTTTTAGAACGTCAAGCAGCAATAACCGACATAAAAAGAACAGGTACACAGCTCGGAAATGAAAACGCAACTTCCCCGCTCTCGAAAAACGAGTCCTTCGGGATTCTTCAAAGCAGCTTGATGGAGGTTTCCTAAGGACCTGCGATGTTGCATCAAGGTTTTTTATGCTCCAACAGAGAATGACGACCGGCACATCATTATGAACCACAGCATCACTGTTCGACCCACATCCCAAAAACACGCACTTCAGATCCAGTTCCACTGTGGACCAGCTCACTCACTTAGATGTTTTAGTCATTCAGATCAAACCAAGACTTTAAAATACAAACAGTTTATTCACAAGACAAAACTACTTACATTTCACGATCAGAAAAAACACAATGACACTTTTTCAGCTGACAAACCGACAGTTTTATTTAACTTTTACACTCGAGCTTCTAAACAGACCGTAGAAACAGAATTTGTGCCGATAACGGAGATCAAACATGTTCCCGATCGCAGAGACGATAGTGCACAAACCGCTAAAACATGAGTCCGACGTCAGAAATGACTTCCAACGACATAGCTGCCATTCCATTCTGCCCTCAGATTCATTCATTATAGTGCAAATGTTGAATGACAAACTTTGGATTTTAAGGCCATGATTTAAAAAAAGAAGAGAAACTGTAAAAATATATTTAAAACAACAGCGTTCTGTCTCGAATTGTAAAAGTTTCGATATAAGACGTTAAAGTTGATGCACAAACAGTCTTTGAAATGCAACGTAAAAAACATATTTACTACTTGTAAAGAAAAATTGCACAACAGAAATATTAGGCTTAAAAACTTTAACATTAAAAAACCACTTGAGAAAATAAAAGAAGCATTTTTTCAGATGTGAACTATTGCCAAGCAAAAGGAAGAATTTGCTGCTGGATTCAGCTCTGAGATGCCTGTCCATCTGTGGACAGATCCTTCAGAAATGTGTATTTTGGAATGATTTTACGAATAAGATCCGACTGGAATTGGACCCCAACAACAGAAAAAAATACAAAAATGCTTCAGGTTTTGAAATAAAACGTTTTTCTGCGTCTTCAAACATGCATTCAGCATGAAAATGATCTCAGGACTTGTGCTTGTGCAGGAGCTTCGGCAGGAACAAGGATGGAAGAACTGATGTGGTTCAGCTCCTTCGAGGAACCAAAAGGACCGTTTTTAGCCCAAGAATTTACAACTAGGCTACTTATACAAATCCTTATCTGAAAATTTCCTCTCACAGAAAACAAACTTAGCGAAACTGTACATCAGATTATTGCGGTGCATTACTGCACAGGAGGACAGAAACAGCAACGCGGCAGGAAGATCATGCATCCAACAGTAAAGGGTCTGGTCTACTGGCACAGATGGAGGGTAGAACAGGCATTTTTGGTTCAAAGAAACAACCTTCTGCACAAGTGTTTGATCAGAGGAATGCAGAGATTTCCATTCCCGCAAGATTTAGTGATGACCTCCGTTCTTCCCAGAGGTTCTGATCAGTCGCCCAACCATCCTTATAGTCCAACGTATTATCTGCGTTTTAAAGAAAAACCAGAACTTCAGAGGCTAGTTCCAGTAAATGCACATCCACCTGCTTTCGTCGTGAGTTTGTTGTAGGCAAAATTGTCGGAATTCCTCGGATGGCTTGGAGTCAGATCCCTTTGTGAGTAGCCTTGAGTGTCAGGGCCACCAGCAGCCAAATGTAGGTCACTATTGACTGCGAGTGGGGGCGGGAGCGTGCTGCGGAGCAAATTACTTCCAGTCCATCTGTCTGTGCACACACCCAGGCCCTGCCCTGGTGGTCCCCCCGCCTCCCTGAGTCTGATGTATTACTGCCACACCACCACAGCTCTAATCAGCTTTTATATTGATGTGAACGGCCTTCTCCTGGTCCTCCTGAAGGCTGGCCTGCAGCTGAAGGCGCATGCTGGCGTTGCCGCTCTGCACAGCGCGCAGGAAGAGGTCCGTCTGCTCTTTAAGGCGGTCCAGGTCGCTCTGGGTGCGCCGGTTCTGCCGGAGGAGCTCCTTGGTGCGCAGTGTGATGTCCAGCAGGCCGGATTTGCTTAGGATGTTGTAGGTGTTGCAGAAACGCTTCCTCTTTGAGTCGGAATCACAGTCACTTAGGCTGCACTGATCAGAAAAAGAGTCGGTTTCCTCGGAACTTGGACGTAAACATGAATGAGTGTGGTCTTTAGAGCCAGTGGTACGAGTGACGCAGGAGGAGGTCATAACTTCAGTCTGCCTGACAGCTGATGACGGATTCTCCCTCCTCGGACTGCTGCTGGTTTCAGTTGTTTGGAGGGTAGGTCTGCTCTGGTTCAGAGGAGACATGGGTGTAACAGGAAGACTGGGAGTGGCCGACTCAGAGGTGCTCTCTCTCTGACTGGCCTCCCACTGGTTGGTGTTCAAGGAGCTGCTGCTCCTCTCTGACCATGAGGAAGAGGAGATAGAAGAGGAAGCAGCTCCTCTCCCAGAAGAACCGCTGGAGTCACGTGGATATGGGGCAATCTTGGGGTATGACTTCAGAATGGGGAGGTACTTCTTGGAGCGTTTGTGTTTTGAAGTGGTCTCTTTGGAAGCTCGGCGAGAAACCATTGGCTGGATGAACACAAAGGGAGGCTGCTGCTGCACCACCTTCACTGTGGGATTTAATCCCCAAGGCTTCATAGCTGGAGGATTTTCCACAGGCTGATAAGACAAAAATGAGACCTTCAGAAACAGTAATTAGTCTGACTGTGAGCGTCTAAGGGAACTTTTCCTCCTGGTTACAGCAGTTTGTGTCAATTTAGTTTTAAACCATCAAAATACAGCAAATAAAACCACACCCAGTCTGCACTCTCACCTTTTTAAGGAAGGCATAATAATGACATGCAGATACTGACCAGGAGTGCGAAGCAACGTGTCATTTAACACTATTGTGACGCTAGTAACTGTCATCTGAGCAAAAACATCAGATTTAATTTTGCTTTAAAGGTTGAAAACCACATTTTTTGTTTGACTTAACTTCCAATGCGTGGTTCACCTGCACAAAAAACATAAAAAAACATTTAAGACCCACCCCAACCATTAATTATGATTATGCCGCTTTTAACTAAAAATTATTTGTCGCTTTCTAGGAAATAGTTTCTGCAGAGCAGCAGGAGTTCATTATAAATTTGCCTTTGAGTTGTGGGCGGAAAAATTGGAGTGGAGCAACCCCATAGGTCCATGTTGCTGAGTGCTCCTGAGGGAGCATGTGGCCAGCCGATTGTAACACCTACATCACAGACATGCTTTTTTTAAAACTGCATTATTTTCGTCTGCTCCTGATTCACAAAGATTTAAATAAAGAAATACTTGGAATTGCAAATTTAAGCTCAATTCTCTTTGTAAAGGTCCTCCGTGGTCAGAAAAACGCCAAAAGAGCATGTTAAAAACACCAAAAACACAATTTTCCACGAAAGTGGGACTTTAAAATGGAGACAAACATTGAGATGAAAGCTCAGTGTTTTGGATCACTGCTCATTTACAGCCAAAATAAGTGTGAAATTAAAGTAAAAATGATTTACAACCATCCAAAAATCATGCAGAAGAAGCATGTAAACAGGAATTTCAGATCAAAGTTCCACTTCAGCTATATCTTTTTTCATTGTAAAATCGTTCCCAGTGGTGTTTTAAATATGATTTTGCCGTTTTTGGCCAAAACCAGAAAGCCTGTCGGTTTTCAAGACATTTTCTGGAACGCAGCAGGAGCTTCTTAGAAATATGCCGTTGGGTAGGGGCGAGAGAGTTGGTGCATAAGTTAGCCTTGCTAATTTCTGATCAGTCCTTTGTTTACACTCCGTCCTAGCTAGCTTATTGCACCTCACAGGCCCAAGCTATCATGTAACAATAACAACATAATATCAGAGCTATCCAGACATACCGTTGTGAGCCAAGATGCCAGCTCAGACGAGGAAAATGAAGATGTTAATGGTTCTATTTGTCTGCACGCAGATGCCTCAGAATTGTAGCAGAGCAGAAAGATTTTGACCCGCACATGGCAGTTGCTGCATCACAAACCCGAGCTTTTTCAAAGAGCTTTATTTTTGCTCCTGATCCATCACAATTTGAAGAAAGAAATACTCAGAAATGCAGTTTTAAACTTAAATTATTTTATACTTGTCCTTCATTATGAAAATAATGCTACAATAACATGTTTTTGATACCAAAAACACAATTTTCATTGGAGCTGACCTTTAAATAGCTAAAAACTTCAGATTTTTGCATCATTTTATTTCAGCTCTAAATTATTTGCATTCTTTAAAAACACAATTTTAATTTTCAAGTGCATTAGTGGATACTAAACATACATACCATGTCGAACCAGTTTTTCTTTTATTAGAAATATATGTGGTGGTAAATCAAAATAATGTTTAGTTGATTACAAATGAAGCTTATGAGTGTCAAACAAACAACCCTTGTTTAAAGTTTACGATGCTAAAGTCTGTTACCTGCTTAAGAAGGACGTTGTTCATAATGATCATGGGAGAAAGGCTGGACCCCCCCACCACAGCCAACCCAGAGGACATTGAACCGGCACTCTGGTGACCTTGTCTCACCGCTGGATGAGCTGAATCCTCGGAGTCAGTGGTCTCCATGGAGCTCATCTGCTCCGAACTGGCATCTGTGAGACAGAAGGAAGTGAGAGTCAGTTGGAAGGCTGCATCACACCACATGCATGCCAATCATCACCAAGAAGTAGTCGGTACCGGAGAACCCGGAGTCTCTCTCGGAATCCGGCTGAGAGGTCCTGGGCTTCATGGTGTGGGCACGGTCTGTTGTCCTCAGGTGACCGACGGCCTTCTTTTTAGTGCTCATCTCTTCGTTCACAGGAACCGACGAAAAACCGACACCGGAACGTGAATCTGAAAAACAAGATGTGACCTACTTATGACTTCCAAGTTTAGCACGAGCTCGTGCGCTTTAAAGAAATTAGCATGACATTTTCACAATAAGAATCGCAAATATGATTCACTAGTAACAAATATTCTAACTATTATTTATATTTTTCTTTACTCTGTTAACTTTTTGAACAATAAGACAAGATGGGGAATTAGCATCAGTAGCTAATCATATACCGAACACACGTTTATGTCGTGAAATTAGACTAAGCATTCAGGTTTACGTAGCGCAGGTACATAAAATAAGAAGTTCAAACCTACATCAAAACAATTTCGCTTTTTCAATCGATGAATGGAATAAAACGCGTATTGAAATGTAGCGTGAATATGCTAATGAAGTAAAAAATAAGCTAGTGATTTAAACAAGCTAACGAGCGACGATATTTCAGATTATAAACGACATAGAAAAATGCGTACTTTTTAAGGTCCTGTTCTTCCGTTTAGTTTTCAAGGCGGAGAGCCCGGAGCCAGTTTACGGTTTACTATCGATGTCTCCTTTCCCTCGGTGTGGCCGCAGCTAACCGTAGGCTGAGGAGCAGTGTCCCACGGTGGCGGACACGAGACAACCCGCCCCTCCCCAGCTCGCTCAGGCAGTCACATGCCGAGCACCGTGGCGAGAACCGTCCCCAATTGTTTAGTTTTAAGTCCTAAACAATAGCAAAAATATAATATTTAGTAAGCAAAAACGGCGCTTCATCAGTTTAAGTTGATAAACTATAAAACTATCGTAAAATATAATATTTGTTCCAGGCGTGCTGCCATATACGGTGTTTGTGGGCGTGGTTTCATCTCGAGTATCACGTACGTCACAGCTTTTAGGCGGCACCACCCGCCCATTTGTTGTTTTCCAGATTTCTGATTGGCCAGCAGCGCAAGCAGCAGGAAAACGTGACCACCGCCATGTGTGGCGACGACATCGTGTCGGACGTGCAGTTTTTTTTTCTTAATAAACTTTATTGCACTTTTTTTTCTTACAGGGATTCACATTCAGTTGCACAATAAATGAGCAATTTAACTATAAAATACAATATAAGAAACATGAATAGAACTAAGCCAGGGGGTTGGGGGACTGTGCTTTTCATGCTCCACTTTTATCACTGTTGACTGGAAGGATGTAAAAATGTCTGGTGGATTATGTAAAAATTTGGCACGGAGCTGACTGTAGCAGACTTTAAGTAGTAAACAAAAATGGTTTAAGCTTACTAAGCTAAGTTAACATCTATGAAGAATTCATATATATTATTTTGTATGGGTCGTTGTTTCACATGGGTCTAGGTGGAGCAGAGCTCATCTATGCTGACTAGCGAGGAGCTTGCATCTGCCAACTAAACTTTGCTAGCAGGCAAAAGAATGAGCTGACCCGTGTCTTATACACCGTGGGACCCCGGGTAGTTAGAATTTCTGTTTTATCCCTCAGGCTGTTTAAAGTTTAACATCCAGGTGAGGGTGACATGGTCAGTTCGTAGCCTGAACTCTTTGCCCAGAAGGTTAGGCACAAAGTGTCTTACTGCCAAAATTACAGCCAACAACTCATGTCTGGTGACACAGTAGTTTCTCTCAGGCTGACTTAAGCTACAGCTGTAATAGGCCGCAACCCTTTCAGCAGTTTTGTCCGACTGGGAGAGCATGGCTCCTACACTCACGTCGCTTGCATCAATGTCCAAAGCGAATGGCTGACTGAGATCAGGATAAGTCAGTACAGAAGCAACAGCAAGGGCAGACTTTAGCTGTGGAAAGGCTGCTGCACACCCCTCAGAGCATTCAAAACGCTTGCCTTTGTCTGTCAATCATGCAAGGGGTTGGCAATGGTGGCAAAATCTTTAACAAAGTGGTGGTAGTAGGACACTAATCCAAGGAAGCTTCGTAGCTCGGAGGTGTTTGATGGTGTGGGCCAATCCCTCACTGCCACAACCTATTCAGAGTCAGTTGCCACTCCACTCTCGCTGATGACATGATCTAGAACAGGGGTCTCCAACCCTATTCCTCAAGCGCTACTGCCCTGCTTGCTTTGCAAGTCAATCAGAAACTGCGCTGATTCAATCCAGCTAATCAGCATCTACTGAAGCAAGGTTAATTAATGAGTTAATGAAGAGTTTTTCAATGTAACCACCACCATCCCACATGTCTGTGCTGGGCAGGGAATGTTTAAATCAATGGATAAAAGGCTAATCTGGTGCTTTCGTGGAAAATAATTTATGACAGTCTTAAAATGCTAACAAACTCTGACCTAAAATTTAAACAACACATTATTTTTTAATTTTTAAACTGATGAATTTGTGTCCTCCATTGTGTGTCTTCAGTTTGTGCAGTTGGAACTCGCCGTCGTCATCACATCCAGTGAGGTTTTAAAGGTTTTTCTGCTGCTGTGTGGTCCCTGACCACTAAGTACGGGGTCATGAGATGATGCATTTCTGGTACCAAGTATAGTTTATGAAGAAATGGAAACCAAATAAGTCAAAGTGCATCACGGTTGCCCTAAAAAAAAGACCACACACATTCCTAAAATTCCTGAAACGCTTTATTGTGGCTCCTCGACCACAGTTCACTATTCATTCTTGGTAAGCATTTCTGTCCAACTTTATAAACAACAAAATGACTGTTTTTACTGTAAATTGTCATACTGAGAGCAAAACATCAATTGTAAAACTTTAAACGCTCATGATAAAGAGTGTTGGGTAATTGCTGTACAATTACAGAGCAGGCAGACATTACTTTTACCCAAAGATCTCTATTCTGGAATAGGAAGATTTTGACATTTTGAGTTTCATGGAAGCATTCTCCGCTTCATCTCAGATTCTTTTTACCAGGTTTTGCTGAACAAGTTTCATTAAATGAAATGTGGAATTGTTGCCACAAATGTTGTGGGCCTGAGATAAAATGAAAAGATTTACCAGAAGACAGTAAAATAAAAAATTACAACAAAAGTGACAAAAATCTTTAAAAAAGAAGAAAGCAGAATATACAATACGATGTCACAAGCTTTAGTTTATCACATTTCAGGTAAATAAAAACCATTGAACAGAAGGATAAGGCTGTAGTAAAACAGAAAAATATATAAAAACTGTAAATTTCAAAAAGTTTGGTTATTTTACAAGCACATTTATACTTTTTAATAATATATATTATGTACTTTTTAAGTCAGTTTTAAGAATTTTGACAAAAGTCAAAAAGTTTGGTACATTTTAAACTCACTTTTACAAATAATCTGAGAAAAAATAGGTAAAAAGACAAAAGTCTTTCAATCATTATGTAACTTTAAGTGGGAGGACTTTCAGAGAAAAGACTTTCCAGAGAAATCCTCCTTCTTATCTCCCTCTATAGTCCTTTTTAGATTAAATGTTTGTGCCGTCAGACCTTGGATGAAACTGTCAGTGGCCTCAGATTCCTGAGCTGCAAATCCTGAGTGGCTTCACAGCAAAACGCCCTCGTCAGACGGGTTCTGGACTGCAGGTCTGCAGGCGTGAAGAATAACACAAATCCTTTAGGATGTGTGAGAACGTTTCTGCTCTTCTGTCCTTAGTGAAGGAGCTCTCTGCATCTCCTATGCTCCTCAATGACCTGCTACTTTAGAGGAGAAAGAGAAAAATATAAATGGGTTTGAAAATACTTCAGATGTGACCTCTAAACTTAATGAGAATTTGGTCTTTTTTTAAAAGAAAAAGCACAACTGACAGCTGAGAGTTTAATGGACCAAGAAAATCTGCACAATGACGCAAGTGGTTAAATATTAAACGGGATGTTTGTGGCTTCCAGTACAAATCTTGCCACTTGTGCAAAATTATTCTCTGAATTGCTTTTTAAAAATCTTTGCAGCAACAAAATCCTTCTAAAGGATGTATTGCTACATTTGTTTTTTTATGGTTTTCATTTATTTATGGAGGGCTTTACTTCTTAAAAGTCTAACAACTGCAGGAGACATTAATTCAAGTAAGAAGTACCATACATTTATGTTCAAAACTGTTCAAATGAACAAAACAAAACAGCAATGAGTTTGGGGCATTCATCAGACAGTTGCATAGCTCCCCCTGGTGGCGGACAAACAAACTGACCCTCATGGTTTCCTGCAGGTGAAAACAGACCTGGTGGTTCAGGAATGAACCACTGTGGGGTTCTCCTGTTCTCCCCCATTTTTGTGATTTTCCAAAAACAGTCAACAACAACAACAAAAAAAAACGTTTTTAACAGAGATGCTCGCAAAAATCCCTGCCCCTTACTTTCAGTCTTAATCTCTCACTGTCACACTGAATTTTATTTGATAAATATTTCAGATAATATTCTTTCAAGATAGTGTGTCTCTCTAAGAGCATTTAGGCATAAAAAGAAACCACACCAAGAAGAAAGATGTAATTTTTGACAGAAGACTCCAATCAGTTTTTTTCAATGGTCTCTAAGTACATTTTTGTTTGAATTTTCTTGTTATTTTCTCTTACTTTATGTCAGTGATTCAGGTTATTCACGTCATTTCTGTAGGTGAAATCCTGACATCTCTGTGATTTAAGGTCGTGTTTGCAACAGTTTACCACTTCTCTTTGGGTCTTTGGACTCTATGAAGGTGAGAGGCCATTGCAGAACAACACTTGTCAACAAATTTTAATTAATTTTGTCACAATCGTGTACAGTCATAGTATGATATGTAGTGAAATGTGTTGGATGACTGTCCAAGGGCACAAGGCCCAAGTATAAGAACACTAAGTATAAAAAAAGTACAAAAAGTTTAGATGACTAAAAAGGAAATTTCAATTTCAAAAAATCACAATTGGCTGACTTCCTGAAGTCAAAGGTCAACAAAACCTTTGGTTGTGGTTATAGGTTTAACCTGGTGGCATTTGTATGAAATTTCACAAAGATCACTCAAACAAAAGCTTTCTTTTTGAGGGAAAATGTGAAAACCCACAAATTTCACACTTTGCCACAAAATGGCCGACAAGACGTAACTCCCGTGGCCATAATTTCAAAACTTCTTTTAGATGTCCTTGACATATTTGTTTTTAGTTTTGTCAGAAATTTTGAAATTTTTTTGAGAACCATCAGAGATATTGGTCTTGTTCTTTTTTTGGTGTCTTACGCTGTGATGTCATCATTTTTGTTTGTAAGTCTGTATTTGAGTTTTGCAAGATTCCCACATATTTGTTAAAAATTAATACACTTCTAAAACTACACGTTCATGATCGATGGTGTACTTGTTTTACTTATGCTCAAGCATAGTTAGATTAGGCGCTCTGTCTGCAGAATTTACTGAGAAGAAAACAGGAAGTTTTCCATCCGACTCTTCTTTACATTCACTGGAAGTTCTCAGGATCAATTGTCCCAACACCAAAAACGATCCACAAGGCGACTTTTTCTTTTGATTTCTGACACTACAGCAGCTCACTTTCACTTTAGGGAAATGACACAATCAAACGCTAGTTAATTAATTGAGTTCTCACAGCACAAAGATGCACTTTTTCCCCCTCTTCTTCCAATTTTCTAGAAGATTTTTCCCTTAATTTTGACCTGAGCTGACTCAACTTTTATAAGTCTCACCACCATCCACGGCTTCACCTGCAGGTGGCGACACCGCCAGCCGGATCCCAGCTGGACCACAGCATCCTGTAAGAATCTCTGTCAGCACTTCATCGGTTTCGCAGGTTGAACGTGAGGCTCCAGCGTGATGATGGAGTTACATTTATCCCCACAGATGATGAAGACAGACCGACGTTTCCCTCTGAGCTCCTCCACTCAGGCATTACACGGTCTGCTGGAGCCCACTGTGATAAATCCCACAACGAAAACCCGATCGACACCTCTCGTCATGCTTATATAATGTGATGAATGATAATGACACAACTGGAATGATGGATTAAAGGCTACTAAGAAAGAGGCGATTTTTTTGGACAGCTGCAGGAGACATTTTATGGAGAGGTTTGAGTGTCAAGTATCTGTTGAAAACGCCATTAAAGTGATTGTTTGTGTTGTCAGGAAGAAAGTATGTGCAGTAGCCTGCAAGTGAACCAAATTTCACCTGAAACAATATTTAAATGGTCTCCACAAGCTATGAAACACGGCCTTTGTGAAACCACATGAATACGTCCATCACAGTTTATACAACTAATTGACTTGGTGACCCCCGAAAGGGTGAAGATGTCGTAATTCCATAAATATTTGTTTTGTAAGTTTGATAAAACATGAAAATCAAGCGGCAGCGTTTCTTCTTCAGGCTGGGGTTCTCTGCTGACTGCAGGTCAGAGGTCAGAGGTGAAAGAAAACACAGATGACGTCTTCACTAATTATTCACGCCTTCCGTCCTGTGAAGGCGGATGGCGTTCTCCAGATCAGAAATAGACAAAAACAACAGACTTTCCTCATTTGAGGTTACAAATCAGACAGAATATTTGCTTTGAGCTAAACCATTCATATTAAAAGTAACCGAAAACATAATATTTATCAAAAATACCTACTTGGCTGTTAAATTGATTACAAATATATTTTTGGTCTTAATTGAGACAGAAAAATCTTTTTTTTAAAGTTCTAATTTGAATAAAAACACTACTTATTATGAGAAAAATGAACATGAACTCAAACATTTTACTATTTATGGATATTATTGCCATTTATTGGTCAACGTTGTAATTACGGTCAACTCAATAGAAGTCTGTAGATTTTAATTAAAAGTTATCTCTGTTGTTACAATTGACATCACACTCCTCAGCCTCCCTGGGAAAGTCTATGGCAGGATACTGTCTGATAGTCCAACCTCAGACAGACAACACTGCAGCCTGTCGGTCATCCCGATGTGTCCGTGAATTGCAAGTTAGAAGGTACCAATCACAGAGGCTGCAGCCCAGGACACCACCTAGTGGAGACGTGCTGAGTCGCAGCTAAATTCACTACGTTAATTTTTTTGCTTCTTACTGCCACCTAGTGGGTAAACTGAATTATTGCTATTAGCACAAAGCAAATCACGTTTTTACCCATCGCTCTGAACGTTTTCCCTTTAATGAACAGCAGTTTAACGTTAACAGTAGACAGAATACACAGACTGAAATGAGGAGATGACAAAAGTAGTAAAGCTTCATCTATTTAAATATCACTTTAGGTTACACTTTATATGTGCAGTAAAGGAATAAAATAAATACTTTATTTTTACAGTTCCACATCAGTGTGCATCTTTTGGTCGGAGGTGCACGTTGGAGAAAGAAATGAAGGTACAAACAGGTTTAAATACAGACAGCAATGCGGTTACTGTGTGTCGTCACATGCATCCTAAAGCAAATATGGAGAGAGATCCTGCAAAGCAACATCTTCTTTTCAAAGACTGATAGATCCTATTTACATTCACACCACCAAACTCTGGCAAATGAAATGAAAACAACTCAGACGTCATCAATGTACATCATTGGACGTCGTTTCCTTTTGAACTTTATTTTTATGTACAACTTATTTCTAAGTTGGCCTCAGACACAACTCAATATTTTCAGTTTCCACAGTGCCCTGGACATGACATCATAAAAGTGTTCCCTCAAATTAATAATTTATGGCCATGAATTAGTATTTTTGTGGCCACAAATTTGCAGAATTGGTGAATACACAAAATAGAATTTTATGCACATAAATGACTATTTTGTGGACTGAGATTCATATTTTAGTATCCTCAATTTCTACCACTAATTTGTAACCACAAAATACTAATTTGTGCGCACAAATTAGTATAAATCACAGGAAACGTCTGCGACTCACAGGAGGAAATGTTTACACACATTTCTTTAATTTAGTTTTGAATTTGTGTGAAACTTGCTAGTTTGATGCTACTCCCACAGCATTTAGATTTCAATTTCCAAATTATTTTGTTTAATTTAATTTCTGCAAAGATCACTGAAATAAAATCTTTTTTTTATCCATTTAGGGCCCTGAAGAGACACAAGTTCAAAAGGAAAAAAAACATTTTATTAGCTAAAAAAATGCTTTTTATGAAAAAGAAAGTATTTTAAATCAAATCAAACATTTTTGATGCTTTTAGTTTTATATAAAAGGTTAACATTTCCAGAGTAACTGTTTTTTCACATAAACATTTTATGTGTTTATGGAGATTAAAATATATTATGTTGGTCAACAGACACGTAATCGACCAAACACACAATATTTCTCTTCCAATGAAACAACTTTAGTCTTGTAAAATTACATTTTTTGTCAAACATTTGATTTAAAACTGCAATAAAGTTTTTTTTTCTGTCAGTTGTCTCACACTGGAGCTAACGGGTCAATGGGGGAAACCTCTTTGACCAATCAGAAGCCGTTTTTTTAAAAATTAACCTCCACCAGGTTGTTATCAGTGAGAAGTTTGTCCCTTATGCTTCCCCGTATTCATACTGGAAGCCATTGAGGTCTGCTGCTTCCCACCAGCATCATAAAAGACCCAGAGCAGATCTTGGGGGTGGCCTGGATTTTACTTCAAAACATAAAGTCCAAACCACCGTGAGGTTTTGGGGGCTGCAGCGGCCGTTAGGAGCTTGGTGTGGTGTCCCTCAAAGTCACAAATCAACACGATCCAACTCTTGGAGGAACTAAGAATAAAACATCTGCTGTGAGTTAAAAAAGCTTCTAGCACTTCATGTCATCATCACGTTTACATAAGCTGTGCATGACCAAACCACAGGTCCAATATTTGGTGTTTCGGATGCATCCATTCTCCATGTTCGATGCTCCTCTTCCTCAGGTCTGGGCTTTGAGGGCATGTCTGCTCCTTTTTTCCCAGAATGCAGCTCTGTATCCTTTGAGTTTGTCACTCTTGTTCTTCATGACGGCTCCTTCATCCCTGAGGAGAATGAAAGCACAGGGGCGTTAGCGATCCGTTGGTTGTCTCAGGGATTCCCGTGACCGTGTGGCCCCACCTCTGAGACAAGCAGAAGGTCCAGCACTCGGTGTCCTGAGCGTCCGCGCACTGGCAGCGGTGGAGTTCCCTCCGAAGACGCACCGAGCCGAATCCGTACGGCACCACACGGCTGGAAGACAGACACAATCGACTCAATCAGTCAAATATTTGATCCCGATTTTGTAGGTTTGCCCTCTGAAAAAGAAACTGACAATCTATCATCCTAATAGTAGGTTCATTTGAACCATAAGAGATAAAAAAAATAACTTTAAAGAGTTTATAATAATTTATTTGCATTCATGAAGGGAAAATGAGTATTTAAACCCCACTAGAAAGACTCATGTATGTCTTCACGCAAGTTTTTAAGTCAGCTTCCTTAAAATCTTGAAGATTCTGCCGATGCCTCCCCATCACATGGTGGCAGTTGTATTTGTGACCGTAGCATGAACAGACAGACTGTCGGTTTATTTCAGTATGGGGGTCACAGCCACCCTGAAACCAAAGGTCCGACAGTGTTTTCATCATTTTTTGGAGCCGGCACGTCTACGCTCGGCAACAGGAACAGCCTGGACTAAAACCGGAGCGTTATCGTTCTCTAAATGTTTGACTTGTCGTTAAGAATCAAACACATTTGCCGCAAATGACAAAATAACAGCGCTGAAAGTCTTTCTGGGTTCTTGTCTCAATTAAACGGCAGCACATCTGGTCCTCATTTCCACCATGGAGCGGGTGATAAAGTGCGAAGCTTTCATCCGCCGGCTCTTCTCCATCTGCGCTCCGCCCGTGTCATTTATTTCTGTCTGGACTGCTTGTTGACTCCATGATGTTTTTCGAACTCCGCTGGCTTCACCTCCACCTTTTTGTCTTTGCTGAAATGTCAAAGGGTTGGTGAGCTTCTTTCTTGGGTTACAGGGATGAATAAATCTGTGACCTGAACTATTAAACTGGAGCTGCATGAGTAATGGCTCCACTCCACACCCCACTTGATGGACTCTTCCGTTCCATCCTTTCAGGGCTGTGTTTCTATTGACTTATCAGTCTTGTTTTGTCCCGCAGCCAGCGAAGATCGCACAATCCAGCAGGCGAGAGCCAACATTTTCTCTGCTTTGTGCAGCAGTACTCCTCTGTTTGGACTTTAGCAGAAACAAACATGATGGATCAGCTGAGGACAAAGTTTAATTGTGTATTTGTGATGGAACAGAAGTTGGACTTGTGATCCAGTGACACCCAGACATCTACACCCCAATCCTGCTGCAGAACTCTGCTGCCAACACAAACAGGCGAGTGACTGCAGCTGCAGGCAAAAATGCGAGACGCTTTCAATTTTGTTTGTTTCGTATTTTATTTGGCGAAAGCATGAACCCATCAAGGATAAGCAACTGTGACAAACTGTTTGGTGAACAAATGCCCCAAACATTTGTGAATTCTGACAAACTCCATCAAAAAATTGGTCGGATGTTTGAATCCGTCCACACACCAAAGATTTATGTCTAGACGTTACTGGATAGTTGGTCGTTTTTAAAGCTGATCCTTAAAAAAACTGAAGAAAAGACATGAATCATTTGAGTTTTTACACATTAGTGAAAAAAAGTTTCACCTCTTTTCTTTTTAGTGAAAAATTTCATAACAATTTCCTTGTTATTCAGTTGGATCTGCCTGTGGAAAATACGTCTTCTTTAACAGCAATGAAATGGAGGTCCTCAGCCGTCCAAGAGTTCCCCGTTCGGTCGACTTAAAACCAGCTACGATCAAATTTAATCTGCAACATAAATTCAGGATTTTGTGTGTCTCAACATTTTTAGAGAATACAGAAGAAAAGTGAATAGAATAACATATTTTCTATCCCTTAAGTCATAACACTCACCCACTGATTTTTTACATTTTCATCAGAGTGGGTCTTTAAAAGCTTTTAGTGCATTGTTTCATGACATTTAATTCTTTTTTTCTAACAGTAAAAGAAAAGGATGTTTTATTACTGCCTCTGCCTTCAAAAACACAAACTGTACTGTATGAAACCTTTAAAAGATGGAGATATAATGGCTGTCTAATGCTGTTAGTTTGAATGTTCGGTCAATGTAACGAGTGGTTAAGTTTCTGGTTGCTTGGCTTTGTTAGAGTGACTTGTTAGTTTTGTTCATTGACTGTAAATGAGAACTGGACTAAATGAGTGTGACATCACCGGCTCCAATCAAACTAAGTAAATTCAGTTGTCATTTGTGATACAGACACGCAATGTTGGAACCAGATGGATCAACCGGTGATTGGTCCGAGCTGGTCTCAGTTTCTATGGCAACCACTCTCACCAATCAGAACTGATCTCCTTGGAGGTCCACCAATTGCAAGCGATCTACACAAAATCTGTCACTCAAATGTTTTGAATATTGGGGCCAGCAGGCTCCATCTACTTTAATTAAGGCATCTGATTGGGCAGTTTATAACTTTGAATAACTTGAACTAAAGGAAAAAAAATTATGAAAAAAGTGAGGATTACTAAAAACGTTAAAAAAAAAGAGGTATCAGAGCAAGAATGGTTATTCTGGCAAATAGAATGACTGAGGAATAGCTGTTTATTTCTCTACAGAAGTTTATGGGATTTTGGCTTCTTGGAGCCAGCAGGTACTTCCTGTTTGAAACGCAGAGGGGGCGGAGTCACTCAGTCCAGTTCTCCTGTACATTCAATGTTTTAGTCAATTTGGAAACTTTTTTGCTAAACTTGGTGACTTGCTGTAAATGCTGCACTTTGTAAAAAAATATCTAACAGTTAATATTGATGATTGATTTCAATAATATTGATGAATAACAATTGATTTTTTTTGGAACGACAGAGTAGAGACTTGAGGCCAGATTATAGCAATGCGCTCACTCAAATCCAGGAAAATGGTTTTATTTTTGGTTCTCAGATTTTACCAGAAAGACAAAAGACCCTTCAAACCCCTTAAAAAGGATTCCACCTCAACACGATTTCCTTACTTAATTGGAACCATTGCTTGTTCTGTAATCTTTGGCTCTGCAAACAGACAAAAACCAACGCAAACATGAAAAGTTAGGAATGAGATGGTTAACTTCTGACATTTTCTCAGTGATGTCAACCAAAAAAATAAAAAAAAGGGTGACGTTGTCTCAGTGAAGAACCAAGCAGAGCAGATGTTCAATAAACCCAGTGAAAACAGCTCCTCACTGTTTTCAGTTCATCTTAACACTTGGTGGGGGAGAAATCTGGTTCTCAAAAACAACATTTACTCTGAAAGTAGTGAATGGTCTCTGTTATCTTCATGTGTGGAGCAGCAGGAAGCTGGACATCCCTCCTAAAGCTAAATTAGGAGGAACTTCACATTTCCAACAGTCCAAGGAAAACACAAACAAACTTTTCTCTGCAGGAAAAGCCAGGTTTCTGCTGACAGCACACATTTAAGGCAGGAAAAGATTAATAACTTCTCCAGTTTTCAGGAAATTAACAGAAAAATGTTATCCAGAATCACACAAATCCACTCTGTCTCCTCTGGAGTCTGTGATGTGTGTGGGACTACGACTCCAATGCTGACTGTTATAAATTAATCCTGAGTGAAAAAGGAGACATCAGGCTTCCCTGTTTGGTATGCAAAGTTGGCCCATATGAAAAATATGTTCTGAAAGTCTTTTGTTTCACTGTGCTGGAGTTTGCAGTTTCCAAAACCATGCAACCGGTTTGGTTTGAGTGACAGAACCACAGCAGGAAGTTCAGCCTAAACAGGGAGAAAGAACCAGAAGAACTTTGGGGTGGTGGGGGTTGGTTGGTCTTTTTTCAGTTTTCAATCATCAGTTTTTAAACTAAGAGAATGCTTGCAGCCAAAACCACTATAAGAAAATGTCAAAGGACATATGGGATGGCAAAGTAATCCCAGTTGATCACATCCAGGCCATAATCCAGAACTTTCTACCACATAGAACAGCGAGTAGCAGAATCTGAAGCCGGATTCCCCTTGGCATAAGTCTAATGACCCTAACCAGCTATCATAATGCAAATCATCACAAAATCCTGGTTTATGTGGTGGTCCATTATTGGAAATATTCAAAAAAACATGCGTACGGAATGACGTTCCATTCAAACTTCCTGTTTCCCTTAAACTCCGACATTCTGTTCCTCTTAAAGTTCCACTCCAATTAACTTTTTATTTGTCTCCAAATCATTCTTTAAATTCTTTAAATTCTAATTATGTGTGTTTTTTTTTTTTAGAAATTCACCTCTGAGTTGTGGGGGGAACTGTTGGTGTGGAAGTAAGCCTCCACTCATTTCCCATCATTCCTTTGCTAACACTCACTCCTGATATCTTACAGCCCGTCACGCCTCCACCCAACATTACCGGTGCAACAAAAAAGTGAGTAACATCAGAGCTATCCAGCCGTACAGTTTTGAGCCAGACACAAGCTCAGATGAGGAAAACAAAGACGTACATGGATCGAGTCGTCGATAAGTAGATGCATCAGAATGGAGCGGAGCAGGGAGCTTGTGGTCCACCGGTTGTAGTTTGTATGTAACAAATGCAATCTTTTTCAAACAGCATTTTTTTGTCTGCTCCTGATTCACAACCATTTGAATCAAGAAACACTCAGAAATACAACTGTACTCCATCATCAGAAAAATGCTACAAGTGTACAAATGTTACAAAGACCTTTTTTATTGAAATGTTTCTTTAATTACGTGATGTTGTGTTTCATTCACATGACGTTAATGCTGTCCATAAAGGGGCAACGAGAACGACTGGCCTTGTGGGGCTCTTCCTGATTTCTCATTATCTGCTAAAAAGGAGGTTGGATTATCTGGGCTAATATATTCAGCAACCCAAAAATCTTACTGGGATTGTATATTTGGTCTAATATACTTTTTCTCTAACCAGACATGAGGCTTGAGGGACAATCCTGGGAAAGGTTCTGATGCAATCTCCACAATCAGTGTCTGGTAACCACGGAGACATGGAAACTGTAACAATAAAGTCAATATTTGTTAAGAAAAATATTGTAATTTCTTGTGAATAAAAAGATCCCAGGTGATTCTATACTTTAATAGTTATTCATATTTTGTAAAACCTTTAAACATGACTGGAAACAGATGCATTTCCTTCTCAAAGTTGCTTTTTTTTCTCAGCTCCAGTGAGTTTTCCACCTCAGATCACCCCCTGAGGAACTTCCAAACTGGTTATCAGCATGTGCTTGGACGAGGGGGGGGGCAGCTCCCTTCAGCCCACACAGTTTAGTGGCATCGTTAGTGACAGTGGGCACTGCTGTTTAAAACCCCTTTACAATGTGGGCAGGAGGATTTCATTTGACCACACTGCTATGTTTAGACTAAACCAACAGTCTGCGACGGTCCCGGCGCTGCTGGAGCCGTTTCTGGATCATCTGCTGGATCTCTTTTGGTGCCTCTTCTATTCTCATCCAACTGAATTTATTTACAGTAGGGCTGGTAAAAGCCACAGTACAGTTCCAACCTAATCATTAAAATTTACTGGATCCTCTTTCCAAACATTAGCACCCATATTTTTTTAAAGTTGTTGCTAATTTGGACACAGCCAAACAGGAAACCTGAGGGACGTTTGGAGCAACGACATGTGTGATCATTCTCGCCCAGGGGGAGCGGGCTGTCTTTTTTTAAACAACCTTTCAATGTGGGTCCAGATAACAACAACCTGAATGGGTTAACTCGCTCGGGTCAAATTGGGGTCCAACCTTCATGTCTCTAGACTCTTGTGGTTTCTGGGTAAACCAGCGAGAGGAAAAGCAGAAATTACCCGTCTTTTAGATATTGGTGCTTTCTTATTAGCTCCACCACATCTGACTTACTACTCATTGCTTATGAACACTGAACTAAAATGAAGTTAATTGTTGGAAAGCTCCTGCTGCTGTTGCTTCCTTTTCACTCTTTTTGGTGTTGTGTAACTTTAAATTTAAGCAGATCATGGCTGGGGCGGAGCTTGGAGGCGGAGGCCTGGGCTTGCCCTTGGGTTCATTAAAGGCACCAGTCAAGTTCTGGTTTCCTGATCACATTGAGTCACTTCTTGATTCCTTCGTGGTATTAAAAGAGAGGTTCTCTGTAGAAGAAGGTGCAGCTCAATTTCAGAATGAAGATGCATTTTCATCCCTTTTGCATTTTTCTTCAATCTTTTACAATAAACTCAAGAAAGTATGATTTTGATTGATGAATAAAATATGATTGTGGCCTACTGTTTTCATTAAAGTGAGCTTTGTTCCAGTAAAACTCCTGTGTTTGTACAGTTTCAGCAGAATATGAAGCTTTATTGGAAGTCCTACCAGGTTTCAAAGTGCTGCATTGACAGCAGCGCGATGAATAAAAGTCTAAGAGTTTGAACATTTACAGAAAAATGATCAGGGAAAGGGAGGATAGCTTTGCCTTTCCCGTTTGCTTCTCCAACTCTCTGCAGATATGTGTCCACTTTTGAGGCAGGGATTTGCTGTCATACATCTTTGTGTGTCTTTTATTTGTCTTTGGGGAGAGTCATATTTAATAAAAATTAAAATCTTAAAGCAAATTCCTTCTACCTTACATTCCGTTTGTTCATTTGCCGGCTCCAACGTACCAAAATATTTGTTTTTGCAACCAGGACTTAAGAATTTTTCCATTTACATCATCTGAGAGAATGACTGATATACAGCGGGGTTTTTTCTGTCCACATTTGTTGTATAATAAAATAGAATCTTAGGAATATGAGGAGTGATCCAAAGCTGGTTTGTGGTGTGTTTTAGTTTTTTTTTGGTTCAGACTCACTTCTATCAGATTTCTTCTGACCAACATTATGTGTAGTTTTGGAAACATGAAGGTGTGACGAACTCATCACTGCATTCTGGATAAAACAAAGGTATGAGCATATAACTGACATTTTTCAAATTAAATGCAGTTTTATGGAATGTAGAAGCACAGAAAAAAATGTTGGTCAAAAAAATGTAATAAAAAAAGGTTAAACTGTGGAGAAAACAAAGAACCAGTAGAGCAGGAATCAAATAGGTTGAGATAACCTCAAAAGTCAAAAAGATTTGTCAATAGCTTGGAAACATGATGAACAAATTTAGTGAAATCCTGCTCTCAGATTTGATAATTCCTAAACCTCTGACCTTGCAAATCGTCAGTTTATCTCAGTTTTGGACGGCAGCTACGCTGTACTCCATCAAAAACCTCCCAACTACTGTGGTCGAGTCTTCTGTTTGTTATCTTTTCTCATCACGCCTTACAAGAGGGGCTCCAGCTCTCCATTCCTGCAAAAGCAAACTCTTTAAATGTTTCGTTTTTTTTCTCACCTCGGGGTGTTGACCCAAACAATGCCAATGTGACAGAAGAAAATACACTCTTTGTCCTTCTGGTTCTCGCAGGAGCAGCGTTTCTCTCTCCGGTGGGCGGTGTGGCTGAGCTGCATGGCGGCGCCCTCCTCTGCTGCAGGGCTCATAACCGAAGCTGGGAGGTATAGAGATAAGAGAACCATCAGCTGCCAAGAAAGCAATTAAAATGAGATGATGGTCACACTATAGAAGATAATAATCGAAATTCATCAGATGCTCTGGCATGTAAAGTGAGCTACACCTCTGCTCTGTTTAGTAAATATGAAAACCTTAACCCTTTAATTGTTTTTATGGACCAAAAGTTTCCAAATAATCAAACTCTACCGACCACCACCGCTGTGACTTTTGGCAGAGCTGATCGGCTGTTTCTTTGGTGGAATTTGATGCTTTTTTGCCAGTGGGCAAATTTAAGGGCCCCAGACCTGAGGCGGGCCCCAACACACTGTGATGGTGTTTGCAATGACAGTGAGAAATAAAACAGCTCTATCTGTTATTCTGTGGAACGTAGGTCTCATGTTAACACACAAGCACCAAAGAAGATGGAGTATGAACAAAAGAAATACGGACATTAAAAATCTAAACCATCTAAAATCAGTTAAAACCATGTGAAATCAGAACAAATAATCTGAAATCAGATAAAAACATGTGAAATTAACTCAAATAAACTAAAATTAGCCAAAAATATGTGAAAGAACAAATAATCTGAAATCAGCCAAAATCATGCGAAATCAGATCAAATAATCTAAAATCAGTTAAAACCATGTGAAATCA